>LOJH01000906.1:30946-54413 GCA_001685095.1 Ellobius talpinus | reverse complement strand
CTACTTATGTGGAAGCAAGCAAGAAAAAAAACAAAACAAACGGAAAACACAAACACAAGCATGTTTTGTTGTTTCATATTGAGGGTTGTTTAGCTTGGATAATAAATCATTACAATGAATGTCAACACTGCACGGGGGAAAGGGAGTAGTTAGTTGCATATGCTAATGGAAGATGTGCATCGCTAATGAGGAGGAGAATGAACAACGCTAGCCTCGTGCTCCTCATCACTGTGCATCACAAGTCAAGCCTTGTTCGCACGGAGCATCTGAGCGTGTGCTGCGTGACAGTGCAGCCAAATATTCACATGTCAGCAGCAGCAGCAGCAGCTCCCTTACCCATCCAAGACGACTGCAGTTTATAAATAAAGCTCTCCTTGTCGTGCACCAAGACAGCGAACTTAAGCACACCTGCCAGGGGAAGGGATTTTGCCTGTCTTCGACTGCTACATGAGTGGTCTGTTGGCTTCGAGTGCATGAAAGTTCAAACTACAAAGAACGGCGTTGTTATCCGTAAATAAGACCCGCGGCTTTTCCCCTAAAACGTGTTTCAGATCCATAGATTCTGCTTTCCTACTGCCACCAGACCACCACTGTCTGCTGTTTTATTTTGGTTGGTGGTTGGGAGTGGAACCAAGCTCTCCCAAACTTGTTAGACAAGTGCTTTACCACTGAGCCACGCCCCAGTCCCCCCCCACTGACTCCATTGAGTATGTGCTAAAGCAACAGCCTCCTTTGACATCCTCTGTTGCCCTTGAGTTTCCTTTCTTTCTAGCATAAATTAGTGAGATGAGAGATTTTTGACTGTGTTAAAACATAATGGCACAAAATTCACCTTTCAAATCATTGCAAGGTGCAAAGTTCTGTGACTTTAAGAACGTTTACAGGAACCCAGTGGAGGTGGCACATGCCTTTAATCCCAGCATGTGGGAGGCAGAGGCTGATAGGTCTCTTTTAGTCTGAGGCCAGGCTGGTGCACAAAGTGAGTTCCAGAAAGCCAGGGTTACACAGAGGAACCCTGTGTCGAAAACAAAACAAAATGAAATAAAAAATGTTTACAGAAGTGAGAGCCCATTATCAACCTTTATCGACAAGAACCTTTTCATCTTTCCAAACCTATCAAATAGTAATTCTCCTCCGTATCTTCCCCCAGACCTTGGAAATCACCTTCCTGTCTTCAATCTCAGTGACTTTACTTACACTAGGCAGTAGAAGCATAGTAGCCTCCTTCTGCTTAGCACAGATCTTCATCCGCTGTGTAGCACACGGTAGCACATTTTCCCTTCTTAAAGACTGACTAGCATTCCACTGTATGAACAAGCACAACTGTCTATCAAGTATCTATTGAGGCTTTGGGCTAGTTTCGTCTTCTCACAGTTGTAAATAAGGCTGCTATGAACATGTGTGCCCAGATACCTAATGTTTTCCATCATTATGGGTGTATACCCCAAAGTGGAACTGGATGTCATGATCATTTAAATGTCACCTCGATAGTGACCAATAAGTAAGTAAGCCCCTGTGAGTACAACTGACTCTCTTCTATTTCCTGTTCCTCTCCCACCCCACATTAATATGATAGGCAATACTAATTCTTTTGATTGTCCATTTATTTACTCTCCCTTCTCTGTATCTAGGTAAGAATTGTAGGGGGAATCTAGATTCTGTTACCGTGGATACAATAACGATTGCTACGCCCTAATAGTCTAGAAGAGTGTCAAGCACACAGTAGGACCTCTGTGAATATAAATTAAACTTCTGAGGGATTTATACAAAAATCAAATCTACAAATAAAACATGGTAGGCCACACCACATATGATAACCTCATTCAGTTCTGGGAAAGGAGTGGAAAGAGCATTGTCCCATGCATCAGCTCTGGCAATAGCCACTGTGCATCTTTGGCCTGGAAAAAAAAAACCCACACATCTCAATAACAATGGGATCAATTTTGACATTAACACGAATATTACCAAAGCCCAAGAGATACATTGAAATTCACAGAGCTCTGCGGCAGATAATATAAAAGCTCCAACCTGCTCTCTAGAAACAAGAAACTTTCATTTATGGCTTCCCAGCTCTTGCTAATCCTGCCCATTAAGGCCAAAATATTGCATTTTACACAGGATGCAAGATCATCCGAGAGACTGATGTAATACTCAGGCAGAAAACCAGCTGGCAGATCCAACAGTGCAATCCCCTTTATTCAGAAGACACAAATCAAACCCAGGATGCCTTTTTTTGACAGATTCCTGCATGTTCCTCATTACGGATAGATGAGAGAAGACATCTCCACGTTCTGGGGCACCAGGCTCACTCCCTGCATCTGCATACCCAGTCATTTGTAAACAAAAAGAAACACATCCCCGCGTTTGCCCAGAGGTAAATGTTTACTCAGAAAGGTGACTTGTGACATTGACAATCATGTCAGTTTTCCATCTGCATAATTTAAGGTAATGCATCCCTCCTTTAAGTGCTTTTGGTTCAGCTTCTTGCTTTCCTTCTTTTGATGAGCACAGCAACACCCAGACCTCTAGGTCTCAATTTGAATAACTTTCTGTGAGAAGTGAAAAATGCAATAAGGCTTCTTGCCAGCCCAAGGACAGGCACTCCGGTTGCCAGAAAAAAAAGTGGCTAGCCCAATCATAGCCTTTCATCTTCCTTACCAGGCCAGACTCGACTAGTTAAGGGCTAAAAGGCTCACCCCTGGCTGTGGAGGAGCCTTCTCTCCAATGCTGTGGATCCCTGGAGGTCTCCCTGGAACATTTGCTCAGGTAGCTGAGCGGTTCATCAGCATAGCAATTTGCCCAGTCAGCTTCATCCGTCAGAGCCCAGCAGCGTGGCTGGTGAGGGAGACTCGCAGGAGAGCTCCCCGTGGGCAGGTGGGGAAGGCACATTCATCCGGAGTTCATAAATATGCATCTTAGCCCTGATCTTCTCTGCATGCGGGTGATAGACTGGAGCAGGCAAGAGTAAATCCTCATCGCCATGGTCTCCAAGAGCTCCCTCTCTGCCTAAGAATGCGCTCTATTTAGATCTAAGCAGGCAGGCAAATTTGCCAGGTGTGAACCCAACCAGCCTACTGCAACCCAAAGGCTAGAGGGAGGAAGCAGGCTCCTTCAACCTCCAGATCAAAGGCCTTCCAGATCCCATCCCAGAGAGGCCTCTTTCTCAAGAAGCTGCTGTGTGACAGGTTGGGTAGAACAGTGAGTGAGGCCAGGATCTCACTCCTTGGAGAGCTGACAATCCAGTCAATTTAAATTAAATTGCGAAGTTAATTTAAATAGAATATAAGAAGCTCTATGAAGGAAAAACAGATGGTGCCTTGAGAGCCAGGAAGAGGAACCTTACTTAACTGTGGGTGGCATGGGGAGGGGGGTGTCTCTGGAAATTTCTCAGGAGAAATACAGTGTGGATTGAGACGCTACACCGACGGCAGTGTGCAGCCTAAAACTGGGGTGCACGCAATGGAAAACGGGCTTCGCTTGCTCTCAGATTGACTTCCGACTGTCTCTTTTCTTTCTTTCTTTTTATGCCACAGGTGGAATATTAAGAATTTTCTAGCGTGTCCCAGGCTGCCTTACCTTATCCAAAGATGTCTACGCTAAGAAGCCAAAATAAAGGGATGTAATGTAGACCATGAGCAGAAGTGGTTCAGAAATCCTCACTCTGCTGACTGAGACTCCTTCCCAGGAAGAAAACAGGGGTTACCAATGTGCTGTTTACCAGTTGCTCACTGGCTGCTTGCTGCATCAGGCAAAGATGAGGAGGCTAAGTTAGAGAAAGAATGAGAGGAAGGGAGAGGGAACGGGACAGGGAGAGAGAGCAGGAGAAAGACAAGAAGGGAGGGAGGGAGAGAGAATCCCATTGTAAATTAGTGCTTCTCGAGCTCAACAAGTTGGAGAGCCAGCCAGGGGAAGGCTTAATTAAAGTAAACAGACAATTGAAAGTGAGGAAAAGTTTAGTCTTAATGGGAGAAAAATTCCAGGTTTCAAGACAAATTCCCGAAACTTTAAAAGCATTCACAGTCATTGAGTGTTTCCTCGCGGCCTGGGTGGCAAAGGAGCTAAGGACACCCTTAAAGTGGGCAGGTGCTCTGCCTGTTAGTGATGCCCACCGGTTGGAGGCAGCATGCCAGTCTGCTCTCTCCTTTTCTGTTCCTCACTCCACTGGATACGTTATACTAACAAGAGTACCATCTCCACTCTGCGGAGTGCCTCAGTGTCTCAGCGAGTTGCTCTGCTTGCCTGTGGACAGCTGACATTTGCTCGTTGCCTGAGAGCTTGATGCTGTGATTCCAGACTCTCAGCACAAGGGTTCTAAAGCAAAGAACAAAATGACCTTTGACTTGTGAAGTGGGAAAAGCATGCTGGGAAAAATCTATGCTTGATTATGTCCCACTAAGTTAAAACAGGAAAAGCACACTAGGGAAGATGGAACCTGAACCAATGTATCCCACGAATGACGTGGGGCTGGAGGGGTAACTCAGCAGTTAAGAGCGCTTGCTGTTCTCCCAGAGAACCAGAGTTCAATTACCAGTACCCACGTCCAGTGTTCAGCGGCTCACAACCTCCTGATACTAACTAGAGGGAATCTAGCCTCTGCAGATTGTGTATGCACACACACCCATACACACACACACACATACAGAGGATACAAAAGGATTTTTGTGTCTGTGTATCCGTCAATGAGCAGGTTTTCGTGTGTGTTCATATGGCTGTGAGCATGCACATGTGTGTACCCCCTAGTAGCTGGCATCTTGTGCATTCCTCTGTAATTTCCCACTGGGTTTTTGAGTTATGGTCTCACTGAAACTGTAGCTCACCAACTTGGCTAGAGGAGCTGGCCATCAAGCTCCAGGGAGTCAGTTTTCTTTCTCCCTCTTGCCAGCACTGAGATCATAGGCACAGGCCACCATGCTTCTTGGCTTTTCATACGGGTGTGGGGAACCTGAAGTGAAGTTCACCTGCTTCTGTGGCAAGCACATCACTGGCTGGACCCTCTCTCCACCCCATAAAAGGCCTTTGGAAACAGTTTCTTGATGTGACTCCAGGCTGCTGTAAGCAGCAAGCCAGTACAGTAGTTAGCGGTGCAAGAACAGGGCCTGTGACTCTGAGTGCCAACGCTGGTCAGTGTGTGCGTTAAAGCCGCAGTCCTGGTTTCTGGGATTGCTCTGTAAGAGGCCAAAGACAAAGTGTTTATGTGGGGTTTACATGCTGTATACGCCGAGAAAATGCAAAAGGAATAAAGGAAACAACAGCCTCCCAAACTCTGGCAGCTCAGTCCTATTTCAGGAAGGTATTTCTGCGATGTCAGCCATTTTCCTTCTTTTTCCTCTCTTTCTCTCTGGTTCGAAAGACAGAGGCTTTGGGAGGGGAAGGGGTAGAGGTCTTACACTATCCCTTCTGGAACAGCTATAGGATGGATTCTGATTGCCTTGCAACCTCTATATAAACTTAATGAAGCACTTTTAGTTGGATGTTTTTAAAACTGGGTCAAAGAAAGGGGAAAACCACCCTGAATGCTGATGCTACTTTGTACGCGATTGAATAAGTTGTGGCAGGAAATGTGTAAAAGCCTTTGCCTAAGCACAGAGTGAGCCAGCGCAGCAAAAGCCTTTCTGATGAGCAGGGATCAATACAGGCAGAATATCTAAAATCAGCTTTTTGTCCCTAACCTCACCAGGGCCTACTGACAACCAGAACACTGTGCAGAGGCTCAGACCCCTATGTAGATCCCCACAGTGTCTCACGTGGGCAAAACCATTGCAGGAAGGAAGACAAGAGGAAAGGAAAGGGAGGTGTTTAGATCTCTGGGAAAATAATTAGCCAGCACCAACATCACCACTTCCTTTTCACCTTTCACATAATTTCTCCTGTCTGATAGAGAAGCTGTAAAACTTTGCACAGGTGAAAGCCACGTGATAAAGACAGCCTAAGTTCCCCCATGCAGGAGGGAAGCTTTCTTCCTCAGCTGGCACGTTCCTGCCTCCCTCGCCTGGGGAAGATCCCGAGTTGTGTGTGCCTGCACATGCAGGTGTGTGTTTATGTGTGTGTGTATGCATGCTTTGATTGAGAGTCACTTTGATTCCTGTCCAAAGAGCCATCTGAGAGTCAAAACCGACACATTCCTCCAGCAAGGCCTGCGTCAGGCCTGGTGTTCCTATCTGCCTCCTTCTTTCCAGCCTGGAGCGGGTTTCTCATGGCACACACAGAGCTCACTGGAGAAAGCCGATGAATGATTCAGAGCTGATGAAACATTCCCAGGTGCTTCTCTTGTTGGATGTAGCCTGGCTGGCACCATGACTGTTTCCATCCCTGGTCTAGCAGATACATGATAATCTCTGGATACAGCTATGGTGGGAGATGAGAAGGCAAGGCTATGCAAGCTTTTTTATTATTATTTTTAATGCAAGGTTTTTAGAAATTAAGCAGGAATCTCCAGATTCCTCTGAGGGTCCTGGGATAGGACCTTATGAGGCACAGTGTCCTCAATACAGGACTGCAGCACTGCTCATGGCTTTGGAGTAGCTTTAGTTAGCTTGCTTTCCTCTTTCTAATTTGTTAATAGCCCAAAAGTAATATACTAGCTACTTACAAAGGAAAAATAAAACCATTTCTGCAGCGATACCCACACGATCACAGAATATGATCTTCAGGGTAAATTTGCTTAATCAAAGTCTATGCTTTTCAAAGTAGAAAATCAGAACATTTCTTTGTAGGGTTGAGAAATTCCTTAGTGTAGTCTTCTTGGGACATTTGTCTACTTACAAACCCTGGAGGGGCGCTCACAGTATCCCAGGCACTGGACAAGGCAGTGAAGAAGCACCAGGTTTCTGTTCTGGTGGAGTTTATGTATTGGTGGTTGAAAGAAAACCGATAACTTCTCAATAAACAATACCACACAGTAGAATCTCTTAGGGATAAGGAAAAAATGAGTGCCAAGAATATTGAGAGTCGAGGGATGTGGGGGAGAAAGGGTGGCTTTTCAACAGTGTAATCATGGTGGGGTTTGTGACTTAAAGGCAGGCTGAGAAGAGGTCAAACGGAGAGAGACCTCCTCTACTTAGTTATCAATAGTCCTGGACATCTGTGTCACAGTGACATTCAGTGCGCCATATTTTGGGCCAGAGTGTGGGCATGATAATGTGGACAGAACAATAAGAAGCCAGATGCAGGGATAGCCCTGGGTATTAACACTCATTCAAATTCAGGGGACCCTGTTAATTCCTACCTAGCAGGATAGCCTGTTAATTACCCTGTAATTACCTTCTGGGCCAATAATTGAATTTCTAATAAAAGCAAGAGAGAAAATAAGCAAAAAGAGGATAATCGGGAGAAGCCAGGGTCGTCTGCACTTGGCTGTGGGTGCCAAGTCTAACTCAGAGACTATATAGAAAAGGGCTGCCGTCTGCTGAGGTCCTCATGCCCTCCAACAGTGTATTAAATTCTTTCCTTGTCTGACATAAAGTAATAACAGAGAGTTGTCACTGTCCTGGGCAACAGAAGATGGGATGACTTAATTTCTCTTTCTTCAAGGAGAATGTCACAGGCGTCTGTCTAATGATACAGGAGAATAAACTGGGCCGTGTCAGAATTTACTGCCCCCTGGAGGAAGGAAGGGAGAAAAGCACCGAGGACCAAATGCCGCATGGAGTTGCTGGCTAGGCATTCAGCTGAATGGGTCAGCTAAGGGCTCTCCTCCTCTCTCCAAACACCCACAGCTATGCTCCAAGTGGAGTATGACACCAGCACGAGCATGTCTTAAGGAAGCTCCTGGGATGCTAGGATCAAGGGTGGTCAGTTTTCCAAGTCTGAATGTTCATCCGATACACGGGGGTCAAGAACAAATAGGAAAAAAAAATCTGTTCTTCCAAAGAACACAACTGAACAGCTCCTGTCCCCATGTAGGTGACCTTCAGCACCTTAGGTAAGTCGCCATAGTGTCACTGAGCTTGCAGGAATATCCAGCCCACGACTTGGTCTCAAGGAGTATCATGGGGCAACAGATCCCGAGACTTACGTCCATCCAGACCCTGTCATCTGGATGAAACGGGACTGAATCCCATTCCTCTCCACACATCAGAGGTCCCAGGCACATCCTGGCTTGTCTGGCATGGTGATGCCTACATTCCTACCCCATCCATCCTCACATTCTGGTGAGTCACGCCCTGCTCTCACCTGACCCTCCCTGAGTCCCTGGGAACTTCTATGCTCATGAGGTTTTTATGACAGCATAAAGACTTGGGACAATCTGCAAGTTTTTCCATTTACAGAATCACAGTCCCACTAAAATCTTCTGTGTACAGAATATGAGTTCTTACAGTGAGCAATGATAATGCTAACATTTATTTAGCACTGAGTACATGCTAGGGGAGCTTAGGAACATTTAAGAACACACCCTGATGTGTTCCAAGTCCTTTGAATGCACTGTACCATTGCATCCTGACAGCAGCTTTGCTCAGACTTGGCGAAGCTTAGTGATTTGCTAGTTAAGAAACAACCAGCAAGAGGCACACCTATGGTTTGAACCCAAGACTCAGAGCCTATGCTTTTAACCTTGATCCATTGCATGGGATTACCATGCCTATGAAAAGTACTATATATTTATCAAACTTATGCCAAGTATTAAGCTGTCCGTAGTAAATGTGGTATGGGAGGCCAACAGCGTGGGTCAGGAGAGAGAACTAGCCAGGTTGTAGTTTTTTGTTTTTTCTCTAGTCTATATTGTATCAATCAAGGTACTCACACATAATTAGGTAACACCCAAACTGGGAGATGTGAGGAGAGTTTCATAAAGGAGCTCTTTAGAGATGTGGTTAGGGTTTAGGGCCACCAGAACAGAGGCTGCAAAAATGAGAAACAGGTACCACTACCAGTGTTTCATGGGCTAAGCAATAAAAGGAATCTGGAAAGAGAAAACTGTATAAGGCAGCTACCCGGGGATGCTCTAGGACTATATGTGAAGCACAGGGAAATGGCAATCTGAGAATCAATAGTTTTGCACCCCTTAATCCCACCCTCCGTTCTCTCCCTGCCCTCTGTCCTCTTCTCATTGAATAAACCTGTTGGTAGGTAGCTACAGGACAAAGGCACCCAGGGACAACCCATGTGGCAGTCTTCTCGCTCTCTTGAAGGCCTGATAGCAGTGTGAAGGACAGACAGACACTCAGACACTGTGCAGTGCAGTCCCTGTCAGGGTAAACTGGGGCAAACCTCAAGCTCCCTGGGACTCAATTTCTTCATCATTATAATGAGACAATTAGACCACGTGTAATTTACACTGCCTTCCAGCTCTGACATTTTAAAGTTTTATGAATCCAACCTCCCTCTACTTCCCAAGAGAGCTTCAGAATAACTTCAAAAACTAAAGTCTGAACAGCAGCCCTACATACACACTTGCGTGCTATGCTGCGTCACACGTGTTGAATGCGTGAGGACTAAGTGTGCTTGATGTAGCAGGGCGTTTGCCTGTTCCTATAGATAAGCAGAGCACTGTTAAATGGCCCAAGGAAAATGTTAGAGATTGTGAAAATGGCCCCAGTGAAGGCTTTAATGCAACACAAAAGCATTTGTTCTCTTTCTGATGAAAAGCAAAGGCCTGGAGGCAAGTGGGTACCACTCAGCATCTCTGCAAAACCCAAACAGATGCCCTGGGTTTTCATGGGTGTCTGTGTGACAGCAATTCACAGGCTATCCCTGCACTTGAAGCCAGTGGTCACATGCTTCTGGACAATGAATGGGTATGTCTGGCATATGGCCTTGGCTGGGGACAGCTGGCAGTGGGAGTGGGAGGAGGGAGAGTGCCTCCCTGAGTCATATGGGGCTTGTCTAAGTAGCCCTGACAATGTGCTCCTAGGTGCTCACTGAACTGTTGCTAGTCTTAAGGTTTCTTGCTGAGACTCTTGAGACAATACTATGTGTGTCCACACAGATAGACAAGGGAACAGATGAGGGCATCCGTGCTCTCTAGCTTCTGGGGACAGATTTATGCCCAACTGTTGATGTAACTCAAGCATAGGATCTGAAAAGATTGTTGGGATGGTTTGGGAGTAGCTTATGATTTATGTGCTGACTCTCATATTCTTTCTATTTAAATAAATGTAAATGAAATAAGAGAATCAGAGACCCATGTTCTTGAGACCCATGGATATTAGCCAATGACCAGGTCTACAGAGGATTTTTTTCTGCAAATGAGAGGACACCGGGGTATTTTTAAATGTCTAGACTCTGTAGGCAACTGAAGTATATGCACATAAATGTCTTGGAGGGATTAGCCAGTAGAGACTGGTAACACATCTATAATTGAATTTACTGTATATTACAAATATGCTTAGTACAGCAAGAAACCAAAAAGGACGTGTGAAAAATGAAGACAATGTTATATACACGGTTTGAAGGATGTATACAATGGCATTTGTTCATATGGGATATATATATATATTTATAAAAGATAAATACATATATTCATGATTACACTTTCTATAATTTTAGTGACTTACAGTCAACTATGCTAAAAATCATTAAATGGAAGTATCTAGTAATAAATAGATCATAAACTATAAACTACATTTTTATGAATAGTCATAAAATCATATAGTTCTGCAATATCCTGCCTATGACATGCTATGTCCAGGGTATCCACTTTGTATATGCTACATGCCCACATGCCATCTCCATTAATAAATGGGTTGCTGTGATTGTGTTGAAGCAGCCTCAAATTGACTTAATAATAGCCTCCAAAGTGCAGAGGTTGTGATCCGGGCAATTTGTTATAGGATATTGCAAAATTACTCTCTTTAGTTTCTTGTTAATATTGTTATTTTTGACATAGATATGCATGTATTGGAAAAACCATTCAATACTACCTGCCGTTTCATACACACACTTATGATCTTGTAATGTATAAGCTCCTTCTAGGTAAGGGTGGACTCCTCCATATACAGGGTTTATATACAAGAAAACAAAACCTCGTGGCGTGAAATAGGCAAACATACTGACACTTACTGATTATACAGCCTTCAATGAATCCTCTGCTCTTAGCATCTTTACTGGCAAAAACGTGCAACTCCTAATAATGGCGACACCCACCACACAGGTGGTGGAGCGACCCAAGCAAATCAATCAGACGGTGTAACTAGAAGTACTTTGTAAAACATAAGCTGTTTCTGAGACACAAGGGGTTATCATTACTCCATCTAAGGTGACGTGACAGCAGCCTGCTGCGGGAAGGCAAATGGCTTGCCCGGAGAATCATCAGCCACCCTGGCACCTGCTGCAGGAGATAGCAGGAGTTTCTGGAAAACCTGCTTGCTGTAGTGAGTATCAGGGGCAAAGAGCTGGAAGAACTGCTATTTTGGAGAAAGCCTGGCTGATAGAACGGGTCACTCTTCCCTCTTCCTTTTTGCGTATGTTAAAAAAGACTTTTGCGCAGAGCCTCAAAGCCAATTGCATGTTTCTGTTAGTACACAGAGAACTCCCACAAATAGGTCCCTGGAGGATGGAAAATGTGTGACAGATGTACATGGGGAAACTTGAAATCAAGTACTTTGGCAATAGACTCAGGGCGCTTGACTTAACAGATGTTTACAATTAATAAATCTCATTTTATATCTTTTTTCACAGAATTTTTTTTCTGCTAATATACCTGGCAGCCCTCATGAAGGAAACAGACAAACTTCAGATCAGCAGTCTGATAGGAATTAGAAACGACAGTCACTGACGAGAATTCCTGACGACGCCATGAGAACTATAGAGCAAAACCAAGCAGTTGTACGCCAAGGCCCCTGCCTTTCCCTGAACACCTGCTGAAGGGGTAAAACAAATACTCCAAGTACTCTGCCAATTAGGAGAGGCACCCCGGATGCCCCATCTACACGCTCATCCGTCATTCCTACCCAGGGACTGCAACCCCTCCTTCCCACGGAGACAAGTCACAGGCTGAGGTGAGACACTGATGAGCCTCCATGAGAGGCAGCCTGGCTAGCATTCGACTGTGCCCGCCACACTCACAGTCACAGGGGCTGGCTTGCTTCTCCACAAGAGCTGGGAAAGGGGATGGGACAATGGTCCACTTCTCCTATTCTCGTCTAAGAAACCAAACAAAACAACGCAGAACAGCTGCCGAAGTCTGACACCACCGAGGCCTTTTCCAGTTGATAAGGAAAAACAAAATTGGTAAAAAACAGTACCTTCCTTCTCCTCCCTTTCTGCTCCCTTCCCTGTAGACAGGCTCAGCGTGAGGTTCCTGAGGAATTAGTTGCAGGAGGACGCCTCCCCCGCTGGCAGCCAAATGCCAGCCACACACCCTGCCCATGTAATGTGTCTGACATTTCTGCATCTCTCTGGGTTAACATTCTTTGACATGGACTTTCTAAAATTTCTCTTTAAAATGGTTTGCCTGTGTGCGTGTGTGCACGCGTGCACGGTTTCTGCTGTTTCATGGCACTGCCGTGTGCATTTAATTTTTTTAAAAAAGAATTCTTCTCTTAGTTGCTGACACATCTCTGCTTTGGCATTTCCACTTAAGCAGAAGTAATTGGTTTCAGAAGGCTGAAAACCCCTGTTTGAAACCATGTTCACATTGCTGTTGATGGATGCCAGAAAATGTTCAAATATCATCTTCCCTCAAGTAAAACCAGCGTTAAAATCCAGAAGGACGAGATGTGATTGGCAGCATGGCATACTTCCATTTTTAACTACCTGTTGTCAAATTATTTTAAAAGCACCCATCTATGAAATGGGGCCCATTGTCCTTCCTGGTCAGTCACCTTTCGAGACCTATCAACCCTGAAGGGAATTCTTCCTCCTTTCCTGCACCAGGCAGCAAATCCCCTTGCTTGCTGTATTTCCCAACATGCAAAGGGCCACATGAGGGCCAGCCTCTGACACAGAAGAGGAAAGCAGCTTTTACCCCAAAGGAGAGGAAAACTGTAACCTATGTACCCAGAAGCAGTTTTACTGACAACTTATGCATCTTGTGATTTTTGATATTTTCAGGGTTTTGTTATTATTTTTTTCAACGGAATGGATGACATAGACAGGCCAAACAAGGAAAATATGACCAAGAAATAATGAACCCAAACTCCAGCTAGTGTGGGAAAGGCAATGAGCTGGCTGTGTGTGGGGAGAGCACTAAGGATGTTGAGCACAAACCACTCAGAGGACACCTCCATCTCTGTCCCGTCACAATTTTCACACGTCGAGCAGCACACACTATGTCGCCACTGTTGGGCTCTTCCAAAAGGCCCCCAGGAATCTCAGCATCTCTTAGGGACATCTGCTCACAGACAGCAGAGCAGCACACACAGAGGCTATTAGACTCGGTGCCTAGGCTGCGCAGGTTCAGATGCCAGCTTGGTCACATATCAATGACACTGTTCTTAGGCAAGCGCCTTCACCATACTGTACTTCAGCGACCTCCTCCAGCATATGAGAGGCCCTATTTAGGTACACCTCGAAAACTGTTTGAAAAACTGCATCGGTGCACGTAAGTTCTCTGGGAATATGGCTTTTGACAATAAAAAGTTATTAATAACCAGCCCTCTTGATTACTCCCGTCATGAGGACAGCTTAGTCCCATTCTATCCCAGTCTACTTACAGCTGTCAAATTTTGCTTCTCTGCACTGGGCCCAGATTAAGCTCCCCACACTTTTCATCAACTTGCTCCATCTATTAGGAAAGCCAGGGCCGGGATAAGTCTCATTTCTCCTCTTCTGACAGTCCGTCACAATATTTGAGACAGCTGTAATGTATCCTCGAGTCTTTCCAATGCCAAACCTTTTCAGTTTTTTTAGCAACTTTCCCTTGGATGGCAACTTTCCCAGATTTCCCTTCTTCATTCTCACCTTCCTTTGGACACATTCAAATCTGCCAGCTTCCTTAAACGGCATAGTCTCAAACAGAAGAGAATTTCTGGGTGTGGTTGAAGAAGGAACCTTTAGGAGGGTTTACTTTGAAGCCCAGAAATACCATCAATCATAGACACCACTGGTACTGTCAGATACACACACAAACATCCACCTGCTCTCCTCCTCGAAATGTGTTTCAGAGATGCTAAATGAATGAATTTTCTCTTCTCCCTTTCCTGACACAAACGTGAAGGGCACAGTCAAGCACTCTCTTAGGTATAGGCTCCTATAACTGAAGCTCTTGAGAGGTCTTCACACATCCAGGATGCACACCCGAACGGAAGTTTGTAATAGATTTAGATGGCCAGTCAACTTAGATGCCTATATTTCTAAAGAACCTCAGTGAGTTGAAGTTACTTACCCAACTGTAACTATAGGTGGAACTGAGACTTGTCAATCAGGAGTCAGGGGATGTTCTAGTCCTAATGACCCATCAACAGTGTTCTTTTATGATTTCTCTGCAGTCCTATCTGTCTTCAAAAGAGATTTATCAGGGTTTGAGGTGATAGCTAAGTGGGCGAGGTGGTTGGCTCACAAGCATGAGGATTGAGGACACACACACACACAGAGAGAGAGAGAGAGAGAGAGAGAGAGAGAGAGTCAAACATGGTAAAAGATGCTTGTAATCCCAGCACTAGGGAAACAGAGACAGGCAGATCTCTGGAGCTCAACGGCCATTCAACCAATACTAATCAGTGAACTAATCAATGACGAGCTAAGGAATAATAGCTGAAGTTGTCCTCTGATTCTACATGCACAGACACATCTGTTCATCTGTGCAGATATATCCCCCCCCCACATGGAACTATACACGTACACAAACTGATCTGTAGTAATAAGAAGTTAGTACTCCTGATTGCTTATATTCCATGAGATATGCCTGTGTACAGGTGTGGTCTTAAATGAATGGCATGTCCAGTGCTCACACTCATGTGCTGTGCATTTTTAAATTCTAGAAGAAAAGATTTGAATGTTTTCCCTACAGAGTGATGATAAACGTTTGACTAGGTATCACACCCTACCTCCACTTAATATTTTGTTATTAATTTTCAGGTAAAGACCTAGTTTAATTTAAATTACAGAAAGAAGGTGCTTCGGGGGCGATCAGAAACTTTGTGCTGGTCTTCCCCAAAGCAGTTCACTCCAGGTTTCCTAGTGTGTTAGTATCTTCCTCTGTGTCATGTGCAAGCTTAAATCTGTGTTATATGCACAGTGATAGTTGTCCCTAGGACAGGGATCCGTAAACCTTTCCAGGATGCATTGCCTGGCAAGTGGAGGGGGGTGTGTCCATGAGTTGCACTCTGAAAGGAGTTAAAAATTCAGATTCCCACTTGCCCAACAAAGAAAATGTGGAACTAAATATAAGCTGTGTATGTGTAGCTTAAAAATAGCGGGGAAGCCACTCTTCAGCTCTGAATCTGGAAGCAGTTGTAGCTAAAATAAAAATAACAACAGACGACCCAAAAGAAAAGAAAATGATGCAATGCGAACTTCCCATCTCTTGGTTGGGCCTGTGAGGGGGCATTTAGCCGATTTTCTCCACGAATTGCAACCCCTCCCTTTTCTCATTTTTTCTTGCTCGATTCTCACAGCCCACCACTCCCTTACACTTTAATGATTCTGTGGACGTACATCCTCTCCGTCACTAGATCACGGACTCCAGTGGGACAAGGATGAATTATGCTGATCTCTGCCATCCATGCCATCTTGTCGTGGGACCACCTCCAAGCACTTCTCCAGTATCACCCTTGCTTCACTCTCTAATCTTTTAACCACAGGACAGGCAAATGATTTCTTCCAAACAAATCTGGCCATTTGTCAAACCCTCTCCTCACTGATGTCTGTATTTCCAGGGAGGTATCTCTGGGGTGCACACACATTCAGGTGGCCCACAAAACTCAGGGAAGTCTGATCCTTTCCCTTTCTGGCCACTTCTGTCACTCCCTGCTCTTTGTCTTGGCCTCAGTGACACTGTCCTTTGAGAACCTGGAACTCATTTAGTGAGCCTGCATGCTTTTTCCTCCCTCCTCACCCTTCCTGTGGCTTCTTCCTGTTAATCAGTGCATTCCTGTAGCCATCGCTGATACCATATTCAAGTCATGCTCTCCTGATGTTACATGCAGTGGTCTTATGCTATAAATTCTTTTCGAGACCTTCCCTCAGCACGTGTTCTGTTACAGAATTTGGCAGAATTTGATGTAACTGCTCCAGGATAATGTGCAGCCCTAAATTCTCGGAAACTATCTCTAAACAGGCATGCTGCTAAAGAAGGAATTCCACTCCATCTTAGAAATAAAGTATTAGTCCAGACATATTTTCGGAGATGGGTGGGAAGGGATCTAAATGCTGAATCAGCTACCTACATCATTTTTTATTAGAGAAAAAAAAAGCGCCTCAGGCTGGAATGTGTACTTTAATGGCATACTAGTTTCTTTGGTTAATGAGTTTAATATTCAAAAAGGCTCCCAGAAGACTAGAGAGAGGATCAAAGTGGAGGTGAATTACTCTGTGTGTTTTGGAAGTCCCATGGCCCTCCCTGATTAAGTGCCTCTGTGATAGACAAGTCACCTGAGTAAAAATGTCAGGTCACTACAAACACACCACACCTAGACCCACATCCTTAGAACCCAGCCCGCAACTTCAGAAAATGTTGGGTCTAGAAAAGAGACCCTGGACAGGATGATGGTGACAATTACCCTGGCCACCAACTACTAGGCATGCCTTGAGTTCAGGCGACCCTGGGGATGGACTCAGGTATCTCTGCTGGTGCAGGGAGAACACCCGTGCCCCCTGCGAACTGAACTACAAGTACAGGAACTAAAGCAGCCCATCTTCCTGGAGCCGGGTTGGGGAAAGGCAGCAGAAAAATACTCTGCCCTTCTGCCGCAGGCTGTGCACCCACTGCCTCTGTTAATCCTCCATATCCTGTGGCCCATTCTTTTCTTTGTAGCATCCTCCAGGCAGTCAGTTAGCATGCTCTGGAGAACACGAGGCCATCCTGCCCTTGCCCCTCCTAACCTTTTCATCTTGAAACAGCACCTCCATTGTCGCTGACAGAGTCCAATTCACCTGGCCAAAGTGCAGGAAGATGATTACTATCTCTCTCTTTTTTATTCAAGGTGGGCAATGCCCCTGGAAAGCAAGTCATTCTAGATCCCAAGTCCCCGCCCAGCTCTCCTCCATCAGCAAAAGAAGGGCCTCTCATCAGTCATGCGACATGCATGGTTTGTGAGATTTTAGGTGAAGAGGAAAGACACTCATTCAAAAAGATGGATTTCAAATGCCAGTGTGTAGCCAGCTACAGACTTTATGGTGTCTCCCACTGTTCCTATGGTGACCTCAGAGATGTGGGTCATGGGACTCAGTATTGGATTCACAAAACTACTCAGTCTATTATAAATCCCTCTCTTTCCTTTGAACCGTATTTCCTTATGTTCACCTTATGGATATTGGAACATCCCGTTTCCTCCCCCCCCAACCTACTAAAGTATCAGTGTTTTAAAGGGAGGGACCACACTGTATTTGTCACTCTGTTCTTTTCACTTCTTAGTATAATGCCACATAAGTCATTGTACTAAACGATGCAATCATTTGCACTTCTGCATCAGTTTCCCCATTATTAAAGCAGGAAGGACTCTCCATTATTCTGATATGTAAGAACACCCATATTATTATGTCTGAATTCTCTTAATATTTTACACACACACACACACACCCCAGTAATTGTTCTTATCTTTGTGAAAATATGGAGGTTTTACACATAGATTTACGGTAGATAAATTTTGTGTCTATTTTGTTTATCTTTTTTCTTGAGTATGTGTCAGGAAAGTTTAATGGAATTAGGGAAGTTTTCAATCTATATCATAAAATTATTTAAGCAAAGTTTGATTCACTGTTCTTAGCATTAAAGAGAGTTTGGAAAAGAAGTCTAAGATTGACCAATGGGAGAGTTTTCTGTTCACAGATACCCAGTTTATCAGAGGCTGTAGTGGTGTTGGCTAGAAAACTTTAGAGTACGTACGATAGGCTGTGCGGATCGTGAAAGACAAAACTCAGTTTATTCTAGAAACATTTCAGAAAGAAATAGCATGTAACTAAAGGTTACAACCTGAAGGTAGCGGGAATTATTGTGAGAGGCTTCATGAGGAACCTGCTAGGAAATGATAGCGTTCCGAGAGAAGGAGCCAAGTTAATGCCCAGAGTGTCACTTAAACAACAGAACAATAAGGACGGGAAGATACGCTGATTTCTTCAAAGAATTCCAGAACAAAGACGACCTGCTGTTTTCTAAGAATTTGTGAAGTGCCTGGGAGAAGACATTGCTGGGTACACTGACAGCGAAGACCAAGTTCACAGCAAGCAGCAGAAAAGCAAACTCAGTCCTTAGTGTGTTCAGACAAAATGGGTGGGCCTAGCCAGTCTCTCACCCACACCTCCCCACCATCAAGTGACTCGAGAAAGGCTTTATCAATGTTCCTGGAACCTGACAAAAGTATTCACCATTCAACTACCTATAAACTTGAAGTATTGCAGTCCAGAGGCACATCTTTAAGAAAGTTAGAGGGACATAAATAGAGTCTTAGACTAGAAATGGTTCTTTCAACATAGGTTAATGGAAGATATGTTATCACTAAGGTGGGCAGGAAAAATGGAGAATTGATATATTAGGTTACCGAGTCTTGATAGGGAAATTGCCAGTCTTTAGGAGAGATTTGCAGAGCATTGTCAGAAGACACAGGAGAAAAGGCTTTCCACTTGCAAATGTGTCTTTTTCTCTCCTTTTCCCCAGCTGGGTCCCTAACCCAGGATAGATTATTCGCGCCCCTGTAAGTTCTTCCTCCCTACATTGATTTGAGAATGCCCTGGATTTATTTTGGATTTATTTTTGTTTGACTACGTTAGTTTCCCCTGACTTCGTCTGAATGCAAAGTGGAATACCAGCCCATCTCCTTCTGCCCCAACAGATGTATACATTCTCACGTGACATTCTCTATTTCTTTTTCTTAAAATTTCTTTTTTATTTATGAAGTTATAATGTAATTATATAATCTTCTCTTTCATTTTCTCTCTCTCTCCAAACTCTCCCTTCCACACCATCCTGCTCTCTTTCACAATCGTGGCCCCTTTTATTGGGAGTTGGCGCGACACACTTATGCACGTCAAGTCCCACACTGCACTTGAAAATATGTTGAATTCTATGTGACAATTTAAAACTGTTAAGATAATTAAAATTTCAAAAAACGGAGTGGCTTGTGCGATGATGCAGATGCACCTCCAAATTATCACGTTGAGTATTCTAATAATTCCAATGACAAAAATGTTCAGGAAAAAAATACACTTACAGAGACAAGCAAACCTGATCAGTGGTGGCCTCAGGCAGCGGGGATTATCAGCAAATGGGTAGCAGGCACTATCTGGATGATGAGCATGCTCTTACAGCTGGAAAGACGCCGAATGATTACTCAAAAAACTCATAGAAAGGTACCCTTGTCGCTTGTATCTCACAAAACCACTTTTCAAAGGTTCATTAGTATGCCAAGGGGAATCTAGTAGCAAGAAACACCCCCTGGACTTGACCCTGTGAGGAGGGTGTGAAGGCCTGTGATGGAGCTCTCCTTGGCAGCCTGCCCCCAGGGGTTGGCTTCTTGGGGGCAGTGATGGCATAGCCAGAATACACAGAGGCTCTTAGCGATGTCCTGAGGTGCCTCTATAGGTTTGGCACCATCCCAGCATTATAAGGTATGATACACCCCATAATGCTATAGGATAATGCTGGTCCCTAGGACTAGGCCATGAGCTGCCACTGGGATCATCACATCAAGGTGAGAGACTGGTGTCTTGCATCACACCATATAGTCAGCTTTCCCATATGGCTCTCAATGTGATTCTTCACTAGCAGAGAGCAAGTTTGCTACAAATTCATCCAATGAGCTCTTATGTTGAGAATCTGTACTGGAGGCTTGTTTGTTACATCCTTTCTAGGAAGCTTAGACACAAAGATAGGCGATGTTGACACTTGGAATTCAGTGACACATGGAAGCACAGAGGAACCTTTGGGGACCCCCCAGTCAGCCACAACACAAAAGTTCCAATAAAAGGGGAATAATTGACATGTTAAAATCTATTGGAGGATACTAAATCTAGGCGGATACTAAACCCATCGCACTTTTGAAGAGAAAGAGAATCCAATGCCCACAACACATCAATTAAAATCTGCTGCTCCCAGGAAGCTGTCAGCTGCAGAGCGGCTGCCAGAAGTCTTCCTTCTCCAAGGGTGTCCTGAAATGAGTACCGGGGGGCACTCAGAGCTATTAATAGGTGGAGGGAATGATGTAAAATGTCACAATGCACCTTTCCAAATAAAAACGTGTCTGGACTCCTCCAGAAGGGAAATGGCCCAAAGTACTTAAAAAATTATTGCATTTTCCCTTTTTTGTACTCCTACTATATTTATAAGGGAAACCTTGTCACTTCCAAGGTGTTTGACTTTTTTCGCTTTGTCTCCGCAGAGTCCTATAAGTCACAGATGGCTAGGAGGGTCTTTTTGCTCCATTCTTCATGTGACACAGGGTAGGGAAGCATTGTTCCTCTTTCAACAGGGGACAAGCTGTTGATTGTCAATAGGAAGAGAGGAGAGGAAGAATGGTGGTCCCCGGGAGACATTTTCCGTGACTGCTAATGTCTGAGCCAGATAGGGAAGAGGAATAGGGGACCCTGTTTTCCTGAGCGCTCAACAGGGTGCAGTTAGAATCCCCACGGCTGTCCTAGCTGGCATTCGGAATAATCACCGTGAATCTGATTCTAGTATGCTGATTTCCTAATCACTCTAAAAGCAGATTGCATCTCGGGAGAAAATAAGGTTTGGTTCTTGCTGATTTCTAGAATTTAACCTTGAAATTCAGAAGCTGAGTGAGCGTGGGCAAGTCACTTAAGAGCTGTAGATGACACATGCCCCTCCAATTATCAAAGGACAGACGGCAGCACAATTCTCATTCAAGCACACTTCCAGTTTTTAAATTCCTGGATTGTATCAATGAGGTAAGGACCTTCCCCGTGGAACTGACTCAAGAATGCTCTCACTGCGGGTCAAGGTCAGTCGTCATTACTTCACAGGAGACGTGGTCAAAGATCCCTGCCTGCCTTTCTTCTTCTCTGTAATAGTAAATGCGTCTCTATTTCCCTCCAACCAAACTCTAAAGCTTAAGGTTGCTGTGATTTAACTTTATTACTCTTTTGTCTTGTCAATAAGAACATAATAGTGTCCTTAAAGAAAATGACAGCTTTTTTTTCTTTCTCTTTGAGATTTATTTCAGACAGTTTTCTTTCTTTCTAATGAGGCTGATCCACGCTTACGGTTGCATATTGTCTCCTTTTAATGGGAAGGTTTTCAAACACAGAGAAGCGAAAGAAAAGACTGCTTCATTTTACGTATTTATTTCCTGCTAGCCCTTTTGTCGGTTCCCAGTCACCTTCAACATCACTTCCGAATCACAAGTTTCTCTGTAATGTGGAGGGTTCCTGAGACTAGGTGTCTCTTTTTCTAACGCGTTTCTGCCCCGTCCCTTGGCCTGTCCACATGGCCCCTCCATTGGAAGCCCTCTGTCCCCATGTTTTCCTTCTTAAACCATAGGGGCTGAACAGCTTTAAAGCTTTTTGATCAGGTCTCATGCAGGGCAACATTATGCATTAACTGGCATATTGGAACTACCACCGAGGCACCATTAGTCCACAATGATTGGACTTTTAAACTCCAGCCCTAGCTAGCCCCCTGCAAGTGTGCTCCCACACCTTCTGCTGAGCCTGAACTCCTCTGGCCGTGGGCCTGTTTCCCTTTCTATTGAGACAAATGCAAAGATTTGGATTATTCACGATAAGGTGACTTTGAACGGATGTGTGTGTGAGTGAGCGCACGCACGCGTGTGTGTGTGTGTGTGTGTGTGTGTGTGTGTGCGCATGTGTGTATGTGTGACAGCCTCACGACCCAGATTAGGCATGTAAAGAAACAAAACCAATGCTAGGTTCTATAAAGACCAAATCCTGTAGCCTGTGGCTACTTTCTTCTCTTTTCGCCTGGTTCTTCCTCTCCAAATCACTCAGCAAACCTCCCCCTTAATTGTACGTAACAGGGTCCCGGTGTGGCTAGTTGCATGGGAACAGACACAGCAAGCACAAATGGTCACTCACTGAGTAAAGAACCTTAAAATTCAAGAGAAAGTAGTTTTAGGAGGAGCTTTCCCATTTTAGTCTATGAGTTGGAACTCTCTTCTGATACTGTGGGCTACATCGCCTGTAAGATACTGAGTCTAAACTCTATGACTGGCACCACAGAAATAAAAATGGTGGTCAAGAGGATACTGAGGCAAACAGCTTGGTTGGAAAGGAGGAATGAATTAGAAAAATTAGGAGTAAAGTGGGGTGAAACAGAAATGATAATGAACTCTAGTAATGCTTTGTTAGCAAGGTCTAAGCCCCAAGTACAAATTTTGGGGGTTCCTGCGGAACCGCCTCTACCTTCAGTTTTATTTTCTCTAGTTAGATAGGGCCTGAAAAGGTTAAGCAGAAAGTTCTATAAGTAATCAATTCTAAGTTTTAACTTGCACACCATTCTGAGTCACATGGTAAAAATCTCAAGTCCCTCACCTCACTTCCGGGAGCATGAGCTGTCCCTTTTTCCAGTGTCTTTACACATAGCTACTGAAGAAAAGAGTGGCCTATGGTAGACTAATTTAAATATCTACTTTTGCACACCTGTTATGGTAATAATCTTGAAGGCCCGGCTAGAGGACTGCCATGGAGCAATAGAGGGTCCGCTGGGATGAGGGCTTGGATCTGGGTGGGGTGGTCCTCTAAGGGTGATCACCGCTCGCTGTGTTTTGATCCAACAGAGACACTGAATGCATCTACAGGCTGCATGAAAGCTAGGGCCCTGCTCATTCACAGGCTTAGCGCAGGTTGTTAAAATAATCACAGCCACCAAATGAATGAGTGCTTGCTTAATCTCCTTTTAAATATGACATAACTGCTTTCTGACATATAAGAATGAGAGACTCGAGACGGAGACAAGTAGTCAAGTGAGTTTCTTCATTTTTCCCCCTTCTCATGAGACAAGAATGTGGGCCATGCATTGACTAAAGAACTAAGGAGCTCGAGCAACTGGCTGTGTCGAAAGTAATGATTATATTTTCAAAATGTTCCATTGAAGGCAATTGGTTCATCTAGAAATGAGGGAAAGATGCTGATCAGATGGCCTGACCCCTGGAAATTTAAAGCCACACGTTCTTTTAGTAAGGTATGTGGGCTGACACACCACCACTTCCCAGAGAGGATTCATTATCCCCAAAGAACAATAAGCATCAGTATGAAAAACCTTAAGCAAACTGGTGATTTCTGCAAGCATGCCTTTTGGGGATCAATAATTGCGTGTCCCTTCCTCATTCATCCTCCTTACCTTCATTCTCCTGAACAATCAGTTGGTAAAATTATTAAAAATGCTTATTTTTTAAATTATGTGTATGCCAGTGTGTGTGTGTGTGTGTGTGTGTGTGTGTGTGTGTGTGTGTGTGTG
>LOJH01000906.1:19691-30903 GCA_001685095.1 Ellobius talpinus | reverse complement strand
GTGTGTGTGTGTGTGTGTGTGTGTGTGTGTGTGTGTGTGTGTGTGCATATGGGTGCTTGTGCCCACAGAGGCCAGAAGAGGGTGCCAGATCCCCTGGAGCTGAAGTTACAAGTGGTTGTGTGTCGCCTGACGTGGGTGCTGGAATCGAACTCCAGTCCTCTGCAAGAGCAGTAGTTGCTCCTAATCCCTGAACCATTTCTCCAGCTCCTCGGTAAAGACAGTTTTTAAATATTTAATCTAACAGGCTCAGTTGAACACACTGAAGTGGGCCCAAAACATATGATCCCAGCCCCGAGAGTCTTTTGACAGGAAGAAGGTTTAAAGACGTTTCAGGAAAAAAGGAAGATGGTAACTGTAGAAAAGAGTGACTGACAGAGGTGCTGACATCGTTTGAACTCCAGGGGTGGGTTCTTTGAAGAGGGAACTTGTGAGCCATTCCCCAGCTCAGGAGATTCAGGAGACTCACTTCATCATTCTGCCACAGGGAAAGAGCAAGCACCGAAGCGGAAGCGGCGAGCACGGATGCTCTCCAATGCAATGCAAGAACGGCACATTTGCTTGGCTGAAAAGCCTCAGTGGTTAGACCCAAATGGGGAGAGGTACTATAGGAGTTCATGAAGTCAAAGAGGGACATAGGGATCACCAAGAGGGAAACAAATAAACAAAAACAAAAGTAGGTTAAGGATGCATTTTATTTTTTTTGTAAGATAGAATAATGATTGTCTTGAACCTCAGTGATTCAGAATAAAGCACAGAGGGCCAACTTGTGGTCGAAGTGTATCGGGTCTTTTCGTAGGTTCCTATACCCAGTAACTGAGGCTAAAGGGTTGTTCTTATCCCCGTTGTGTTTGCACAGGTAAGATAGAGATCAAATAGGGTGTGGGATAGAAAAGAACCAAGAGAGAGGAATGGCATTGTTTCTCAAAGACCGGCTGAGCAGAGGTACAAAGCCACTGGGAATAGCAATGGGAAATGCTAGCAGAAGGAGAATTGAAGTTATATAGAAGGGGAGATTGAAGAGAAGTAGAGTCAACAAAATGTCAATTGACTGCACAATCCAGGAGCAGACAGGAGAAGCATTCTATCAGCCGCGGATGTGCGGGGCTTCCCAAGTTCTGTTCAGTGTATTTCCGCGGCTGCTTGCTGTCTTAGGCTGAAATGCAAATGGGTCTTGGATTTCTGAGATCACAATTATTTGGGCAAGTTTCTGCATTTGTGTTTCCATAACCTGATGTGACTGGGTAAATGAAGAGAAGGCAATAACTGGAAAGGCAAAGACATACAGATTTGCAAAGTCATTGTCGATTCTAAGAGGTGATTTCCTGGGCCAAGGGGTGGTAAATGGGAAATGGGAAGAACATATGCAAATCCAAACAAAGCGCGCACGCGACAGCTCTGCTTCAGCACAGTGAGCAAGCTGGCAGACTTCTAGATCAGCACAGCTCACTAATGAAACATCCCAGAAAGCCCCGCATCTGCTAATTATCCCAAGAATTTTATTTTAGTAACATCTGTAGCGCGCTCTTAACATGGAGAAACAACTATTTCCGGAAGATAACAAGGGGAGGAAAGGGCTGTCAATAATTAGTTACTACACATTACCGGGAGGCTGTGCTGAGCATGGGGAGACCACTCCACTTGTTTCTACTTGTTTATACACTCAAGATAATGTCTTGACTTGATGCTTGAGACGGAAGGGAATAAGAAAGGCTACCAGAAAAGGATGAGACATTGTCCTTTTGAAGCTGTCCCAGCTCTATACACTGAGCACTGGAGCAGGTTGGTGGGGCAATAAAGGTTAACTGCTTGGTGGTTTCACTGCTGCCTTGACTACTATATTCCCGTATGAGTCTATTTTTTCATTACTGTTATGAAATATCCGAGACCGGTTAACTTTTCTAAATGAAAAGTTGTTTAGCTTGCCAGTTTAGAAGCTGAGAGGCTGAGACTGCGTGCCTCGTGGATCCGGCTTCTGCTGAGGACCATGATAGGAACTCATGAGAATATGAGTGTGCCAACTCGTTCCAACGGGAGGCCAGAGGGAGATGCGGGACTGTTCTCAGGCTTTGAAAGCAGTTCTGTCATGAAAACTCGCTCCAGGAGATGGACATTCCTTTCCAGGTGCATCCCCAGTGATCCACGGACCTCCCTGTGGTCTCTATAATGATCTCCACACTAGGGACCAAGTCTCTACCCAGGAACCTTTGGGTATAACATGTCTTCTGCAGTCAGTCGTCACTGGGAACACACATTAAAAAAAATGTCCCAGTAAGCAATATTGGGAATCCAAAACTCTTCCTCCTTCAGAAAGCTAATTGCTTCAGAAGGTAGGGAATTGGGATTCACTGGGACTCTGGCTTACCTGAGACTAGAATCCCACTGAGGTAGAGACAGGTAGACTATCTGGGCTCTCACTTTTCCCTGACTAGCCTTGTAGGAACGAGGGTAATTCTCTTAGTCAGACAGAGAAGCCACAGGATTATTTCATTCTGGTCTGATTTGCACAGGACTTAGTGACTCCATAGTGCAACGCCCTTCATTCTCTAAATGAAAGACCTCAGATCCCTCAAGCAGGAACAGACTGTGCCTAGGTATAGAGCTGGTCAATGACTAGCCAAAGCCACCACACTATTCTGGCCACTGGGAAGCCACCTGCTTCCCGCTCAGAGGGGGACATGATGGAGAGAGTCATCATCACAGAGGGTCATCTTACCCCAGTCTAATGCTGCTCATCTTCACGCATCTCTACTGCACTATGAACCTGCTCCAGCATCCCTCCCTACTGAACAACAGTGCCTCCTTTAACCCCAGCATATCAGAATGTGAACGTAGTTAAAGAGAGGTTCTTTAGGAAGGGTCAAGTTAAAATGAGGACTTAGGGTGACACCCTTAAAATAATAGGACATTTTAACCCAAAGTGAGAGGCCCTATGGAAGTAGAAACACAAAGGAAAGGCCACATGAAGACACGT
This sequence comes from Ellobius talpinus, assembly GCA_001685095.1. Classification (NCBI taxonomy): domain Eukaryota; kingdom Metazoa; phylum Chordata; class Mammalia; order Rodentia; family Cricetidae; genus Ellobius; species Ellobius talpinus. The sequence continues at coordinate 27,932 of LOJH01000906.1, read as the reverse complement.
GAAGAAGGGAGCCCTCTGCGAACTGTGGGGAGAGGCCTCTGGAGACCTCAACCCTGCCAAAACCTTGACCGTGGGCTTCCAGCCTCCACCCTGTCAGGAGGCACTTTCCAGTTGTTCGAGCTGCTGAACTTATGGAATGTTATTGCCACCTTCCTAAGAAGCGATTTGATCTCTTTAACAAACGTTTATTGAATGCTCGCTCCGTGTCAAATCTCCTTAAGACCTGGAGGCTACCATGAGGAAAACTCTAGACTGTCAGACCTTCATGGGAGTTAGTAGTGCAAGAGGCATAGAAGAAGTAACGACTAAATATTTACTAAGAATTACTTAATTAGACTTATGCTAAGGCTTTTAAATACAAGCCCGCCAACTGATGATGTCTGTCCCCTGGGAAGAGAGAGGCTGTCGGGCGTCTGTGAAAGCTTTCCTACCGGAGCGGAAACTCAAGGCAGAAGCACTGTTTTCTGTTACAACAATCTCTCCCGCTCCATTCAGACCATTGCAAAGTCAGAATTTCAAACAGCCAGAAATCTCTACCACGCCACTGCACCACCAGATACGAAGCGGTGAGGCCCTGCAATCTGTCTTCTGAGTTATGAACTCACAGTACCCAGGCACTTTGTAACTGTGGGGCCACCAGGAACCCTGGTGATGCTCTATGAGAGCTAGGAAAACAGCAACACAGCAGTGTAAGGAACAGAGATAGGGAACGGAGGGAGGGGTAGGCTTCCAGTGCAGCCTGTGGGCCAAATCCATCTTCCCTTTGAGCTCAGATGTGGATCAGTTTTATTGCCTATGGAACTGTGTGGAAAACAGTACTATGATCAGAGGCAGCTCCATTCCCTTTAACACAGGCCTGATTTTGCCTTATATCTCTCTCTGTATATGTCTGTACATGTGTGAGGATTTACATATATACACACATGGAGCTCATCTGTGTGGCCACATTTGTTTTTGAGATACGGTCTTTTCCTGGCCTGGACAAAGTCACCTGGGCTGGCTGGTTTGTGAGCTTCAGAGACAGACCTGCCACTGCCCTACAAGTGCTGGGATTTGTGCATGCTAGGATAGGCCTAATGTCCTCACGCTTTGGGGGGAAGACTTCACCAATTAAGCCATCTCCTTAGCTCTTATGTTATTTTTTTCTTAAATGAAGAATTTCAGAATGAATGCTGTATTTACGTAATTTCTACCCCTCTAATTCCTCCCACGTCTCCTCCACTCCCTCTTAAATTCATAGCTTCTTTATCATTGTTAAACACACACACACACACAGGCACACACACACAAGCACACACACAGGAGCACACATCCATATGTATATCTAAATACAACCTGCTGTGTCCAGTTAGTGTTACTCATAGTACACGAGCAAAGAACTGGCCACTTAAGGTTAGATAACCTACCAGGGTCCTCTTCCCCGGATAAGGATCGATTTTCCTTCTCTCAACAGCCATTGATTATCTGTAGCTCTCAATCTGGGGGTGGGGCCTTGTGAGAGCTTTCCCATCCATACTGGCATGTCAGTTGGTATTGTCCCTGTGTGTGGTCCTGTTCAGGCAACCGTATTGTTCAGGTTTTACAGATGCAACACCCTGTCGTCTACAGAAGATACAGCTCCACTGGCTCTTACAGTCTTTCTCCCCTTCCTCTGATGTTCCCTGAGCCTCAGCTCTGAATCTTTAGATATAACTTGGAGTGAGAGCAGAAACAAGAAAAGTGAAGAGGAACCAGGGCAGTGGCAGGGGACAGGGCTCTTCGGAGAGGAGGATAGTGGGACACAGGTGCTTGGAAAGAGGGATGGGAAAAACGGGGAGACCATAACTGGGAGGGAGAACATTACTGAGGGGGGGCAGATAGACAACACTAAGGATGGTTGAAAAATTCATTGAGAAGCATTGTTATATGTCGACTGAAAATACATGTGTGCGCATGCATGTGTGTGCGTGCATCTCTGAGTGCACATGTGTGCATAATTTAAATGAAGTGATGTTACTTGGGGGATAATGCTGCCCCAAGAACCACAGCCCATCTAACAAAAACCTTAATGCCATACATGGGAAACTTCTTTAGATGGTGGTCTGGAAACTCCAAGAGATCCTTCAATGGCTGCTGTTCTTGCTTGCCTCTCAGTACTTGAAGCTAAGAGCCTGCTGCTGAAGACACCACCCACTTCAGAAAAAGGACTTAGCAGAATTAAACTCAGACTGACTTGGAAGCCTCAGTCCTCAGGACTAGCTCTCATACAAACTATCGAGAAAGAAAAACAGTCAATAGTCTTACCCAGCTGTAAGCCTACAAACCACAACAATAACCAGTATGCTGAGATATCCCTAATGGTGCAATAGTGGTTCTTCTATCTAGGGGGCAACCCACAGCTGTCTAATTGGACTTAGGGTCTGTTCAACAGGAGGGAAATCATGCCTGGCCCTGTAATTTAGCCTACTCCCTGTAGCTGTGGGCGCCTGAATCCCAGAACAGAAAATGCTACTGTCACTTTTCTACACTGGCGTACTCTCTAACTGCATCCTAAATATGTCCCTAAACCCACAGAAAAATGCAGCTCTCACCCCTCATCAAATAAGCTTTTCGCAGCAGATGGCAGCCATTACAGAAATCTACAGCCAGTCAAACTGCAGAGAACAACCGACTGACTATGGGATGTTCCACCCCAACTGACAGAAGTACAATACAACCCTTGTCTTATTCTTCGTATCCTAAAGGGATTTAAAGAATTCTGATAGGGCAGGGGTTGAGGGGGGTCTTTGGGTCTTTGAAAACAGCCAGTGGTGTGATTACAGGGACAGTATTCCATCAAGACCTGGGAACAAGTCCTAAATCCCTGCAGCTCCAACTGTGGAGCTCTTAATTATGGAGAGCCTGGTGCATCATCTGGCTGCCTCCTGCTTCATGTCTGGACTCCTCAGCATGGTGGGAGACCCCTAGAGGGCCGCATACCCCTCAGGACTGGACCCTCAGCAGGAGCACATTAAATCCTTGTTGAGTTGAAATGAAGGAGAAGATTGCCTGCAACTGGCAGCTTCCCAGCTGGGGTCTCTCTTCCTGGGAAGTATCAGCATGGACCCTCTGAAGCAGCAGACAAATGGTTAAGCCTCTGCCAGAAGACAGATTTGGGGCTCCCCGGCTGGGCCAGTGGCTCTTGTGAGCAGTAGCCACCGCTGGTGCTATGTGACAGGCGTGTTCTGATCACAGGAAGGATGCTTCCCACCTCCCAGGGAAACTTGTTGATGAGCAGCCTGCCCCTGTATGAAGTGCAGAACCAGTGCAGGGGCTCAGAGGACGAGCCGGCAACGAAACGATGATCACTTTAGGCTGGTCCATTTAAAATGCTTTGATGGACTGACTCTCGAAACTGGCTCTGTACCCAGAGGTTAACTAATGAACTTAAAAATAGGACATGATCGAGAGAGACAGGGCTTGTCTTTTTGGAAGGGAGAAAGATCTGAATGCCAGTCCCCCGTGTGATATAGACTGCATCGATGGCCTTGGGCAAATCTCATAAACTCAGCTTCATTTTCTCTGCCATCCAAGAGGGAGACTTATGCTCATCTGTGGGCAGGTCTAAGAGAGAGTTCACCAGCCTCCCCGACTGCTACTGAGGAAATCAGACTTCTCAGAGCTGCGTACATTGGCAGTTTCCTGTTAGCAGCTTCTAGCTTTCAAGCCTTCCTATAGAGAGAAAGAAACCCTTCCTGGTCCCCCTGGGGTACCCCCCCCACACACACCGGCACACACTCCTAGTTGCCCCCGCATAGGATTCATGTCAGGGACTCCTAAGGCGCCCATTCCCCAAAGCTCCAGGGTTTCTCTGTGAATCCCCAGTCATGCTGGGTTCTGGAAGCTAATCTGACACACTCATTAGTGAAGCATTTTAAATTCCCACAATGATGGCATCATTTTCTTGGATCCGGCAGGATTTGTTACCAATACCTTATGTACCTCAGCCCAAAGAACTGAGTGATACAGGATTTGTGAGTTGTTTTGCCCAAACAGGAAATCTTGAATGTCTTGTGTTTTTTGGTTCCTGACATATGGACAGTGAGACATTGTTGAACTCGTAAGACCTGCTCTTAGCCCTAAATACTTCTCACATCAAATCTAATCCATTTTTAAGCTAGATTGCTAAGTATTTTAGTAATGAAAGCTTTTGTCTGTAAAAATCAACACTTAATATCAATTGATTATTCCTTTATATTAACACAGAGATAAGTTTATGATTTTCTGCCTTAAAGCTGACAAATTGGATTGGGAATATGGCTCAGTGGGTAAAGTGATTGTTGTGTACACACCAGGAGCTATGTTTGGATGCCCAAACACCCATGTAGAAGCCAGGAGCCACGACAAGGAACTGTAACCCCAGCACTGGGGTGGCTCCAGACAGGCAGGTCCCAGTCTGTCTGGCTGAATAGGCGAGCTCCAGGTTTGGTGAGAGACCCTGTTTCAAAAAGTAAGGTGGGGAATGATTGAGGCAGACACTCAACATTGCACTTGGGCCTTCACACATTATGTGCAAATAAACACACCTATGCACACGCATACGCACAAACACACAAGCAAAGAACGTTGAGAACTTCCATTTGGCTTCTTGAAATATTGAAATGTTCTTGGGTATCCCTCAGACTTATCCATGTGCAAATTTTAAGAACTCAGTATGGGAACCAATGGGAAAGTTCTATTATTATAGATGCTATGCCAACTTGTGTGCCAAGAAAGCAAATCTGACTGCAGGGGAACTTCAAAAGTAACTGTATGCTTGTTATTAGTATTTATCAGTTCATGTGTAGATGCTCAATTTTTCCACAGGACTCTGAAAAGAACCAGATGCACAGATGATTTGTCCACCCTGCCCTAAACATCCACACTCAGATATTTAAAGATCTTTTTCGCCTGGCATTCTCAGTGTTCATCGAAAGATCCCAGTGTCTCTTACACAGAAACACAGTGAGGAAGTGTCTCACCAACTCTGAAGTGTAAACCTGGGTGTGTTCCATGTAGAGAGGGAGAGATAATGGAGGGGGCAGCAAAAGAGTGGGAACATGAGCAGTCATTCCCCTCCCAAACCCCAACCCCCACCTCTGCAGAATTTTCTGTTTACCAAAGAGGGCAGTGTGTCAAATGCAGTGTTTAATTGCCTCTGTGTTTTTAAAGGGACAGTCACATCCCACTCAAATAAATGAGACCACAGGAAAATAGCAGAGTCCCTCTGAACAACGTAGAGAGAGCTTGCTGACAATCTATGGGAATCGTAGAAAGCTGATATCTATTTGGCCCAGGAAGGATGCAAGCAGCCTTTAATCACCCAGGTTGCTATTAATTCTTCTCATTGATACTTATTTAACATACGCAACCCCTTCGCCCGCTTAACAGTTTCAAACTACTGATTGCTCACAATTACTTCTTGAAGCAGCTGAATATTTCTTGAGGTGTTTTGAAAAACAGCCTCCCAAACAAGATACGAAGGCTCTTGTCTCAGTATCAAGTCATCGCTATCGTGTCTCAATGACAAGATGAGGGGTCTGGGATCAGCATAAATAAACACCAGAAAGTCACAGAGTCATGGATGCTATTATCTATCTATTCCTCAAATGTCTGTTTCCTCGGGCTATTCGACATAATTTGTTTCCCAGAAGTGCCTCCTAAGTTACAGAAAAACCCTATAGGTATAGTGGACATAGAGGGTGTGAGGTAGTCTAAGTGTTGTTTCCAGCAAAGCACATCTGGGTCACATTATTGTTCTCGCTCCACTCCTTTAAGATATGAAACATGACCTTGGCAAAGGTGTCTGTGTTTCTGAATCTTTGCTCACTCTAATATGAAGTGGAAAGGACCACTTTCTTTCCTGCAGTGTCTGTGGAGCTAACATATATAAAGTGATTGGTATATACACAGTTAATACATGGGGACCACTTCCAGTGAGATTGGAACTCTTAGTCACCTAGGAAGTAGAATCTGAGATGTTAACTTTTTGAAAACAAGGATAGGTTTCTGATCTTAAGCAGAGAGCTACAGGCCCTTTGCATGTGTGCATGCTTGTGTGCGCGTGCCTGTATGTGCGCGCCTGTAAGTGTGCACGCGCACGCACAGGTGCGTGTACCTGTGTGTGTGTGCCTGTGTTCCTACGTGTGTGTATGTGTGTGTGCCTATCTGTGTGTGTAGAGTGCATGTACCTGTTTATCTGTGTATGTCTCTGTGTGTGTAAGTGTATGGGTATATTTGGCCGGTGTTCAATGTGGATGTCTCTCACTTGCTCTTCATCTAACTTTTAAGACAGAGTTTCTCCCTGAACCTGGAACTCATCAATTCAGCTAGACAGGCTGACCACTGAGCTCCAGAAATCCATCTACCTCTACTTCTCTAGTGCAGAAACTGTAGCTATGGAGCACCTTGTCTTAGTTTTATATTCAATCTACAGGTCCAAACTAAAGTCCTTTAGGTTAGGGGACAAGCAGTTTGTTTGTTTATTTATTTCTTTTATTATTTATTTATTTTTGGCAGAAACATCTCCTCAGTCTCGCAGAGACTGTTGCAGAGAAATGGAGTGATACCAGAAGCCACAGATGTGAGTTTATGGATATAGGATCATCAGCTTATTTAAACCCGGGTGTCAGGAGCCAGGCATGGCCAGTTTGGATCTATTGTTGTGATCCTGGGAAGGACGGTGAACTCTTTGGGATCATAGTGTAGCCAAGTACGAAACAGCAGCCTTGGCACAGATACGGTGGTATGCTGGCCTAGGCTAGTATGAGTGTGTGGGGTCCAACTGTCACTGTGCCTTCTACGTAACAGATTCAGTGTCCCAGTGGTTTACTGAGATTGGCACGGTGAGACTATCTACTATGCGGAAGTCACATCCATCCCTGCATGCTACACGCCAGTCCCCATTCATGCTCTCAGAGTTATTTCCTAGCACAGCACCAACTAGAGAGTCTGCCAGAACTAGATTCACTTGAGGCTTTCTCATACTACAGCGGGACTGAATAAAACATGGCTTCTTGAGGATCTTTTGATTGAAACTAATACAAAAACCCAACAAGCATGAATAAGAAAGGATTATTTATGACCTGGACAAAACAGAAAGCAGGCAACTTTAGGAGCTAAGGTAGGGCAATGGTACTGGCCTGGGCTTTTCTCTGACAGTCTCCAAAGTGTCCCTTTTTTGGGCTCACTGAATCTTGAGTGCATCTTTGCTGTTCACAGCAGCTAAAATGCCTGCAGCTGTTTCTGTTCTCACATCTTGGTACCACAGTGACTCACAGTCTGAGCTGCCTCATCTCCTAGTTCTAATGAATAGTCCTCAGAGATTCTGGGTGGCTGGGCTCAGACAACAGGACCACGTAGCTTGAAGGACAGAATCGACCCTTAGGGCTCAGCTCCCACTGCACATTCCTGTCCTGGATCCTCCGGCAGGAACTGGGAATTAGCAGCAGGATTTGTCGTGATCCAAACGTTGCTGAGATGGGGAATGGGGAACAAGAAAGGAACACACACAGCCGTCCCTAGTGGGAATGTGTCCTTGTCCTAGACACCAGCAAGTTATTCTAAGCGATCAAATTGAGCAACTGCTGGAGAAAAAACAAAAAACAAAAAACAAAAAAAAACCCCAAAAACGGAAGAAACCATTTTGCCCTTTTCACCCTCCAAAATTATGCCTGTTGTGAAGAATAAAAATCTCATGTCCCAAATATTCAAACTAATAAAGAGTTTTTTCTATAGACTGATAGCATGTACCTACTTAAGAAAAGTGAAAACATGATATAATTAATGCATACAGTTGCCTGTAACCTTATGCATCCAAATGAACAAGCAAAGAAACAAACACAAAAACTGACCAGATAGCATCTCCCATCCAGAAGCTCCAGCTTCTGTGTTGGTTTGTGATGGGCGGCACACCCCTGGCCTGTTTGTAAACTGGAACAATTGGGCCCTAGCTTCCCTATTCAAAGACAAACAACATTTTCTTGGAAAGTCCAACCATGTCATCTATCTCTGTCAGAAAATCATCGGTGCACAATAAAGTGAAGTGTCACTACATGTCACTAATGAGAAATTCCCTTGTCCTCCTAACACTTAGAGCTAAGGCCTAAGGAAGGGGCAGAAGCATCCCTGACCAGCAACTCTGAAAACACAATTGAAAATCAGGAAAAGAATCTGTCAACCATCAGGCAGGAAGAAAATAATAATAATAATAATAATAATAATAATAATAATAATAATAATAAT
>LOJH01000906.1:0-19649 GCA_001685095.1 Ellobius talpinus | reverse complement strand
ATAATAATAATAATAATAATAATAATAATAATAATAATAATAATAATAATCCCAAAATAAAACTAAGCCTATTCTGATCATCTTTAGGTTCTCAAGTAAGCAGTGGTTCTCCCCCACCCCATAATTGATCTTCAATCTTATGTTCACTAAACAGGGCCCTGAGTATAAATTTTATGCTTTCTAAATCCTCAGATGCACTTAGGTTTTACATAATGGACATTATGTTCGCTGGGGACACATTTCTCCCTGGACAGCTTTAAAAAAAAATAAAAGAAATCTAATTAAAGTAAGCAGGAACACAGTAATGGCTTAGCGATTTGTACGTAGCAGGCTTCAGGCTGTCCTCCTAGGTGTTTTAATGACCATTTGAAGGAAAACTAAATGTGAAAATACTTTACTTATTTTGAATTCAACTACATCACAAAGGCGTGGACCACAAGCCCAGTTCATTTCAAAGGCTGAAACAAGCTCTAAATCAACTTCTTAGTACTCAAAACAGATGTCAGAGATCAGCATTATAAAAACCAGTGCTGGCTGCTTCCTCCCTGGGGCAATAAAGTCCTCATTCATGTAGCACACAATCTTGATATTATCATGTACGGCTCTCCATCCTGCAAAGCCTAAGAAATTAGAAGTGGACATCTGGAAACAGACAGGGGAAATGCTCATTGCCAGAGATGCTGTATTCCAAGTAAAAAGTGAGGATCATTTATTCATTTAACAAATATTTAATGAGCACCTACCATTCGCCAGGCATTGTGACAAGGTAACAGCATGAGAGCAACAACTGGGAAAGAAATACTATTAAAAAAAGATCTAAAAACTCATCAAATGCAGGAATCTGGGACCATTTAGGAGGCAAGCAAATAGCCTTAAATATCTCAAAAATCCTCTAAGAAACTGGTGCTTTAGCGACCATGCAGAGGCCATGAAAAGAGATTCAATTATGCTCAACATATTCTAGAAAAGGCAGAAACAAAACAATGTGGCTTTCAAGGGATAAAGTAGATTATGCAGAAGGAACAGTTTCTGCTAGCATGAGAATGGATGGAAGTGCCAACAGGACCTCCTTCGCGATGGCCTGGGAGTCACCGACCCTGACCTGGTTCAACCTTAGAAAGGGAGGAGTAAAATGAAGACTAAAGAATGACCTCGCTTAGATCACAAACAATTGGGTAAAGTATCATGTACTTGATAAAAGATGCTTGCAGAGCTCAGACTAGACAATTTCACTCAGTGGGTGCCAGTGAATTTCAGCTCCATGCAATGCATGAAGCCCTCTCTATAAGCAGTGGCAGACATTTTCCATTTTGTTCAAAACCCCGTTAATAAAACTGAAAACTGAACTCTTTCTTCCAGAATTGGGCACAAGATATCTATCATTTTAGACTTGATGTGATATTTAGTACCAAAAGTAATAGAGTGTTGGCGTCTTTTAAGAGTGTTAGTTAGTTTCATATTCCCGGTGTAGAAGCTACATTTTTGATGCTGTGATAAAAGACCGTGACCAAAAGCAACTTTTGTTTGTTTTGGTTTACAGTCTCAGAAGAGAAGCCATAATGGTGGGGAAGGCCAACCAGAGCAGGAAGCTGAGAGGTCACCTCTTCAAATGCAATCATCAAGCAGAAGCAGAGAGCAAACTGGAAGTGGGCCAAGTCTATGCCCTCAAAGTCCACCATTAATGACGTACTTCCTCCCTCAAGGGTGTACTTCCTCATAAATTCCCCAAAGAGTGCAAGCAACTGGAACCAACTATTCAAGCATTCAAATCTACAGAGAATATTTCTCACTTAAATCGCCACACCCTTGTTCATGGAGACTAGAAATATGGTTCTATTAAATGAGTTCCTGTGATTGGGGATGCAGCTCAGATGTATAGTTCTTGTCTCTCATGCATGAGATTCTGGGTCACTCTCCTAGCACCGCATCAACTGGCCATAGTGGTAAGGCTGACCATCGTTGTGCTCTGGGGTATGGAGGTAGAGGTGTAAGGGTTGGAAACTCAGGCTAATCCTAGGATACTTAGCTAGTTTAAGGTTGGCCTGGAATAGATGAGATTTTGTCTAAAAGAGAATTTCCAGACACACCCAGAAATCATAGTGAAATTAGGACTATTTTATAATTAAGTAATTTTACCACAAGTAACATTGTGCTGGAATGGTTAGGTGCTATGGCTAATCCCTTGGACAAGTTTAGCAGCAGAAAGAAAAATACAACTGCTAGTTTGGTACATTCCTCTAGGGAATAATCGAGTTCCACCGTTGATGTCACTGATTTTCATTTTGACAACCATACAATTGTCAGCCTTTGTTCATAAGTAATTAGATTGATAAAGTCGATACATTTTTTTATTAGTCACGAGAAGTCCATGGAACAAAGCCAGTGCATCTCCAATGCCAGCTAAGAACACTGACATAGATTCAACCGTGCAATGGTTTCCTTCCAGCATGATGGAGGAGCAGAGCTCGAGAGTGGGTGGAAGGCTATGGTAGGCCATGCTAACAATAGAGAGCTTTACCATCTAGTCTTCACAGAAAGCCCTGGTCATTCTACAAGACCCACCACCCACCGGGATTAGATTACTCTCGAATATCGCATGGCTCCAAGAACTAGTGTTTACATCGAGACTCTGAAACTTGAGGCCCTCTTTACATTTTCAAAGCCTGTGACTCACAGACACTGTGGGATAGAAAATGAGCTTAGAGAGCTGGAGTATTACTCATGCCTCTGTCTTCACGGCTTCAGTCAGAACTATCCCAACATCTTCCCTTGACCTCAATTCTGTAAATTGCATAAGTGACCAAAAATTCCCTTCCCTACAACTATTTGGAAACCACAAGATATTATCATAAATAGGTTTCTGCAGCATGCTCCAATGAGAATGTTGCCATCCTAAGAAAGAGGAACTCCCCCTTCCAGTTGAAAGCCATTGTGATGAGATGGATTTTAAGGTGGCTTTATACTGAATGCCATTTCTGAGGTTACGCTGAAAGAAATTAAGACACACATGCATCTTCCTTGGGGAATGCAGTCGTTCCTACTACTAATGGCAAATACACAAAGATCTTTTAATCTCAAATCTACCTTTAAGAAAACAGACACTGTCTAAGAAGGGAAGGAATTAAATGCCTTCAAATATTTTAACCAGTATACCCAGTATTGCAATGGAGAGGCACACAACTGTGTATTGCCACCTAGACAATGACTCTCACAAAGGAAAAGCATCCTGGGTCTAATTGCCCATAAGCTGCTGAATTTCAATTTTTATTACCAAACAAAACCTACTTTTGACAAACCAAAAAGCAAAACACAACATATTCAAAACCAGGGCAGAACAAAGTACTTACAAACCTTCCCTCAGGCCTCAGACAGTCATTATTACTTTACCAGGACCATTTTCCAAACTATGAGCAAAAATGGATTGTTTAAACAATATTATTTAACAATCTCCCATTAATTGACACTTCCCAGTTGCTGAGTTCATCCAATTACATTAGCCTTTAAACAGCCAGCACACTTCTGTAATTTTTAATAAAAATGGCCATTTTGCAAGGTTTAACTTGCTAAATAAGGGTATTAATTTCAATAAAACAATTAGCACATTTACATAATTTGATATTGTTATTTTAATAGAACACAAGAGCTTTAGAAAGCAGTTGCTAATATAGGAAGAAGAGTGGCCTGTTCACATGAGCACTAAACTATGCATCCCTGATAAAAACCTTTATAATAATATTGTTTCTATAGTGGTGAAAATAGAAAGCTAAGGGCTAGTTGTTTGAGCATTCAATAAGCCTCACCTTTGCCATCTGGATGCTGAACCCATAAGGGAGAAGAGGAGAGCAAGGAGGATCCTTAAGAATGCCCCAAGAAAGGCAGAGACAGGTTGATCTCTGTGAGTTCAAGGTCAGTCTACTCTATAAAGTGAGTTCCAAGACAGCTAGTGGTGTTATACAAAGAAACCCTGTCTCAAAAAAAAGAAAGAAAAGAAAAAAGGAAAAAAAGAAAAGAAAAAAAAAGTTCTAAAGAAATGGCACCCATGCCTTTTGTGATATGTTGCTATGGGGTTGGGTGAACATAGGATAGTCAGCTAGAATGAGTACAATTGAAAGAGGAAATAGCACAAAACTAGGTGATTATGGGGAGCAGGCCCCAGTAGCTGAATATTTCTAGAAATAGCAATGACTGGTCTTCTTGAAGTGCATGTATGTCCACTTTGGAACATGATAAGTGTCCCCTCGGAACACCTGCTGTGTGGGGAGAGAAGGCCTTGTCTGCATAACTTATTTTGATCAGATCCCCTCAACAATGCCAAAGACTGGATGTCTCAAGGAGCCCTTCTGGCTCTCTTCACTACTGTTACTAATTGATGATGTAAAGCTCATTTTGTTGAAGATGGATGATGATGTAGAGGAAAAGATGCCCTGGTCTCTGAGGCTGTGCATGGAACCCTGTGGGTAGTACTTACTTCTAAGTCACTACGGTTATAAGAAGGAACCCTTGATTTGTGCCCATGTGTAGGCAAAGAAAGAATCCTTGGCAAAATGGAGGATGGGTAACTGGCCACCTTAATTTAGTTTGACAGAAGGTGGGGAGAGGGAGGCAGAAGCTGAGGCACTGAAGACTAAGAGGCAGTAGCATCACAAAGAGCTTCCACCCCAGCATCAGCCTTGCTTCCTCTCGCCTTCTCAACCCTCTTGCCAAGTAAGCCAAGCTTGACACTGTTACTCACTCCACAGCCTGGGGCTAGGATGTTGACACAGTCTATAAATCAAACTCAGACATGCTAAGTGACACGTTCAGGATCTCAAGGCAAGTTCCCAAGGAGAAACAGGGAGTGCAAAATTTATGGCAACACCCATGCTGAAAAGATGGAGGAGGGAATGGAATTGCCAGGACAAAGAAAAGCGTTTACCTTGGAGCTTAAATGACTTTTGCATACATTACTGCCAGAGGTGTGGAGTCAAGCAAATGTTTGCGTGGTTCTAGGTCTCTGGGTCCTCATCTGGGTGGTTAGGACAATACCTTCCACCCCAAGTTGTCATGTGCAGAGTATCCTTCTTGTTATTCTAAGTTACTCTTAGCTTCAAATGCTTGCAGAAAATCTAAGATGGGTCTAAATTCAAACCTCAGTTGGTGATGTCAAAAACTAGATCTGAGTAGATGTGCATGAAATTACTACAAGATCCATGAGCGTCTCCACTTCAACGACTCAGTGGAAAAATTGCAGCTGTATGAAGTAGTCTTTGGTTTAGATGGAACTTTGCAGGTGCCTGGGGAGCTGAAACAAGATATAGTGAAGACAATGTCAACACAGTAATGGATTCCTAACTGACTTCATAAGCTATACTTTGGGTAGAGTTGGGGATTTCCTGGAGGTAATGATTTAAAATTTAAAACCTGAAACCTTTACATCTGAACTGCTACTATTTCTTCAATAAAACATATTTATTTACCTATCGTGAAGACTTATTCATTCAATTAATTACCAACAATAGAAATTCAAAGCATTCCATTCTCCACTCAATGTCAGAAGCTGGGGGACAGGAGGAATGGTACAGGCATTGTGATCATGAACAGAAGCCAATGCGATGGAAGGCAGAGTTTAGCCCTGGGTTTCTGCAGTTTGAAATCTCACAGCCGATAAGAGAATAGAAGAGAGAAGAGGGGCTGTAAGAAGGGAAGGAAGAAAATCTTTGGGCTTTTGCTTAAGCACCCTAGGGTCAGTTGTATGCTTGCACTGTAACGAATCTGGATCTTAAGGAGAGGGATACCTTCTTTAACTAGCCACTTTCAATGCTATTTCATGGAAGGACACCTTTTAAATTCAAGACATCCTCTTTGCTTGCTGTCACCCTGTGGTGTGCCCTGCGCTGGGGAGTTTAGAGTTCCCACAGTCACTCCACCTGCTCCAACAGCTAATAATTTAGCAGGAAAGTAGTCATGGCTTCAAGGGATGTTGTAATCCTGAAATTTCTAGAAGGGTGCTCCGAGAACGACTAGAACGACATAGATGGGACTGACATGGGATACAGGTCTTGGGAGAGATGGCTCGAGCTGGGACCTCATGGATGAGAAGTCATTAGTCCGCTAAAAGTGGATAGGATGGAAAATGACATTGGGAGCATGAGAGGGAGTTGGGAATGGAAGAAAATTCAGCTTGAGCTTGACCTTGACCTGCAGAAAACAGCAAGAGAAGCGTTTCAAGATGAACAACGTTGAAATAAGGAACTTTGTACCACAAAGGGTACAGGGGACCCCAGCAGACTGTTCAAGCAGGGAGCAAGGGTCTGAGTGTCTACTCAAGAGGGTCCCATGGGGTCATGCTGCCGAAGTGCTAGGGGGAGGGTGGGAGTGTGACAGACAGCGAGTAGTGTCTGTGAGGATGAGAAGAACACGGAGAAGAAGAAGATATCAGCGAGGACAAAGTTCACAAACTCTGGCGGCCAGTGGGTAAGCCGTTAGCACGGGATATGGCAGAGTGCAGAGCAGTTAGTGTTTGCTAGAAGAACAAACTTACAGCTTAGAGATTTTCAGACAAACCATTTGTGTGTGCGCGCACGCATGTTTGTGTGTGTCTCTGTGTATGCATGCATGCGCACATACTTCTTTTCCTTTTGTCTTTTCATTTCTTTAGTTTTTAAAGACAGGTCTTGCTATGCAGTACACGATGGCCTGGAATCACAACAATCCTCCTGATTAAGCCTCCCAAGTGCTGGGATTATAGGTGGGCACTATCACATCTACTGACCTGTCCTAAAAACTACACTTCTCTTGATGAGATGTAACCCTAAATATCTCCTTTCAGTTACTTAATTCACTTGACTCCATAACACAGGTACTATGCTTGCGTTAATCCAGACTACAGTACTTGACCAGGCTGCAGATAAAAAGAATCATTGGGTGTTACTGAGAATCAATTTTCTGTGCCTTTATTTGAATTGGTGACTGGTGATAAATGTGAATTAGCATGAACACAACAAACTACAGGAACACAACTTTGCTTGTGGCCTTTATTTCACTGGAGAATAACTAAAGTGCTTTTAATTGGAAAGCTGAAGTGTGAAATAGAAACTTTGGATTTATTGGACAATTACATGGTGTTAGGGATGGTGGCCCAAACACATGGGCTTTGGCCTGGCTGGAGAGCTGAATTAATAGGTGGCACTCTCTGCTCACTGCTCCGTGGTCCCTTGGAACCGATGTCACTCCTGTGCCTGCCCCAGCAAGCTTTCTTGTGGTTGCCAACCACAGAACATTGTCCATCCCGGGGGCTGGATTTAGCCTTGCCTGACACATTTTCTTCAGGATCCCCTATTTTTATGTGTGTTCAGCATTTTAAGCCTACCACAAAGAACGTATCCTCTAGACAGCCCACCTTGAGTGGTGTCTTCCCTTCCTCCAGCCTTCTTCTCCCTTCTGTCTCAAAACCCTGCTTTGACAGCCTTCCACTTACTGAAAATGTCTTCCTCAGTTATCTCCTCCCTGCCCTACAGGACAAGCATGAAAGCTAGGGGTACTTAGCCCAGCACTTGTTCCAAGGCAACCCATGGACCATAGTGGGTCTTCAAAAAGTACTTAACAAATGAGCAAGTGAAGACAATGTAAGGTCCATTTAAGCACATTTTAAAAGATGTGTGTGTGTGTATGTCTCTCTCTGTGTCTCTGTCTCTCTCTCTGTGTATGTCTCTCTCTCTGTCTCTCTCTGTCTCTCTCTCTCTGTCTCTGTCTCTCTCTTTCTCTCTCTCTGTGTGTGTGTGTGTGTGTGTGTGTGTGTGAATGTGGATCTGGGCACGTGCATGCTGTGCCTGTGGATGCCAGAAGAGAGAGTCGGATCTCCTGGGAATGAGTTGCCAGGTCCTTGTGAACCCACTGCTAACATGGGAACCGAGTTCTGATCCTTTGTAAATACAATGTGCACTCTTAACCACTGAGCTTCTCTCCAGCCCCCAGGACCTATTCAAGAAAAACCTTTGTTTTATATAGGAGACTTAGAGATGTTAAGAACTTTGCTCGAAGCCACACAACATGTGAAAAAATAAAACCAGTATTTTCTTCTCAGGGCTTCTTTTCTAAAGCCATTTTTTCAGGCCACTGCAGGGGAAGAGGAGGCGTCACACTGGACCCTAGCTGGTACGCTACAACAGGTTTTCTAATCTAGCTACACTATTAGTAAAGGCATCTGTGCAGCAATGATGCAAGATGCAATGACATGTTTAAGACAAGAATGGAAGGACACAGAAACCCCCAGTCATACCCTATGTCAATCACAGAGTGTGCAGGAAACCTGCTGTGACCCGCACAATCGGAAGGGCTGTGGCTCTCACCCTTGAACACCTGAATACCAGTTTCGAGCCTGCCCAGACACTGCCTTTTACCTTACATTCGTGGGCTTGCCAAGTGAGGCATGCACCCAATTTTGGTAAATGAAAGCTTCTTTTCTTTCAGATTTACTCATTCACCGATGGTTTATGTCGCTTGGCCTGGGTGGCAGTGTTCTATCTACCATGCACTGGGGACAGCAGTGAAAAGCATTTATCCACCGCCCTCAACCCTGAGAGCTAACTTTTTTGTATGAGAGAGAGAAAACCCACCAAATGTGTAGAGCAAGTCCTCTGAAGGAAGTTACTAGGACCGACAGGCACAGACTGTAGGAAGCACTTAAACAAGGTTGCCAGCAGGGCTCTGTGAATGTCACACTGGCTTTTGCTCAGTCATTCATTCCTTTATGCAACAAGTAATTTGTCTAGGACCAGCCCTTGTAGCAGTAACCCGAGGACAGAACCTCTAGCCGAGGGGTTTGCTTTTTCTACAAAGGATGCTGACCTGTAGAGATAGACACACATGGCACAGCACTTTAGCACTCGAAGGTAAAATGAAGTAGGAAGAGGCCCAGAGTGCACTGATGGGCAGGCAGTGTCTCACTCCAACTACGAAGATGGGGTGCTTGGGTGAGGTCTGCCAGACGTGGGCAGTACAGGGCAATGAGTGGCACACACACATGAGAAACGATGTAGGAGTGTCAATAAAGGGATTCTGAGGACAATAAGGGGTGGCTCTGCATGTCCTCCCGCTAATGCAACAGCTGTTTCCTGAGTATCTACTACAGGCTTGCTGCAGAAAGTATGGCAGGAGAAGCAAGTGATGGAGGAAAGGAACACCCGTCAAAGGTGAGAGGGCACTAAGACAAAGGAAATAATGATGACGAAGGGTATGGATGAAGGAGGAAGAGCTGCCCAACGAATGTGAAGGACCTAGAGCATCCGGGACTGCAACCAAGGGGCAGTCGGGGAAGTAACTGAGTGCACAGGGGGAAAGGCTTTCTGCTGCCTCTAAGGACCCTGCTTTCTTATTACCAGAGACTTGGCAGGCCCTTGGAGAGCCGTGGGGACTTGATCTGGCTGTACCTCGCGCCCTCTGGTGGTCGTGTTGAGAATGCACTTTTGAAAGAAGGAGGAGCCAGACTCTATGGATTTAGAGAATAAAGGCTTAGGGAAGACACCAGCCTAACAACCCCCACCCCTCGACCCCAGAACACTGATCAAGGCCTGGGTGCCATGGAGTGAGGATTCGGGGGCTAACTCAAGCAGGGAATCTGGAATTTATTTTCAGTATTGAAAAAAATAGCTATCAATACCAGGATCCACCATTCTTGGGCAAAGGGCTACCCACTCACACTTTCCTGTGCTGAGGGGACGTTTGTCCGCAGTGGGATTAACAGTGAGCTTTTTAAAGGCTCAACTAGAAAGATGCCTGATTTTTAAATAGCATTCCAGTAGAGTTATAATTACTCAACACACAACCTCATGTGTACTTAACAACTGATGCGGTGATGACAGCATCCAAGTCCTACAGGGATAAGAAGTCCCACACTATCATTCTAGCTCCAAAGAGTGTTTGTTGTAGCTGGCTGCCTCATCACGCTCGCTCCAAGGACATCGCCTCATTTCTCGGCTGACCCACATTGGAAAAGGAGCAAGAGACCTAAGGCCTAAATAGAAACCTATTTAAGAACACACAAAGCTAAGCTTCAGTTCTTGCGATCCACCTCTTCTACCTCTCTGTAGCCCAAAAGGAAGGGTCCATAGATTCACGTTACAAATTAATATGGCATTACTTTGTGCTCTCTCTCTCTCTCTCTCTCTCTCTCTCTCTCTCTCTCCCCTCTTCCTTCTTCTACCTCTCCCTGAAAATAAGCATCACCTCATTCTGACCACACAGCATCCTTAATACCAGGCAGCCCAAGTGCCTGCTCTTAGGCTGGTTTATCTCTGATGGGTACATGGATGGGGCTCAAGTGATTCCCTTTTCCAAATATTAACAGCTAATCATGCAGCCAGCCGTAGCCACATGCTTGCTGACACCAGTAATTGTCTGCTTGTAGGAATCAGTGCCTGAGGGAAGCCAGAAGTGACACAGCCGAGCTTCTCTGAACGAGCCATGTAGGCTACAGGGTGACACACGGGGCTGGGGGCTGGAAAGCTGTGAGAGGAGAGATTCCAGCACCGTCTACCGCTAGTCGTTGGTCCTGGGGTGAGGTCTCTGTGGCATCTTTGGGAATTTTATATGTGTGGCGTAAGTGGGGGATGGGAGTAAAACTGACCTGAGGATTTTGTGTCTGGGTTAATTTAATTTCAAAGCTAAAGCAGTCACGGTCACAGCTAATGGCTCCAAAAACCATATGAAATATAGTTATCTGATTTTGAGGAAATCATTCTCTCAGGTCATATTGGAAATGGGACCCAAGGCATGCTCGGGAGAATAATGAACTCCCAAATAATTCCACATCTTCATTCGTAGACTTGGGAAGAGGTTATATTGGAGAGCAGCAGGGGTCTTGATGATGATTCCTGATTAGCCCCATGGGTATTGCTGCTAGAGATGGGAGATTCTCAGTGGAGAAATGTTCCTGGCTGTATTCAAACAAAATAGGTGGAGCAAAAGAAGGCCAAAGAGGTTCCATCATGCTGGTTTTGAAGACAGAGGGAGGGGTCATAGCCCAACAAATGTGGGCAACCATTGACCAGAGGAAGGAAGCGATTTTGTCCAAGAAACCTGAGAAGGAAACAACACTCTTAACTCCTTGACCTTTGGCTCCTGTAACTCCATTCCTGCACACAGAACCACAGTCACATTAAATGTACAGTTTAAAGCCAACATTTGGGGCAGCTGGTCACTAACAGGATTGGTGAAATTAATACTGAAGATTTTCAGTTGCTTTGAACACAAAAGGGAAACACTCTGCAACATTTCACTACCCTTCATTATCCAGTATACTTATAAGATTTTCCTAAATAACAATAGTGGAGCATAGGAACGAATCTTGCCCTATGTGGAAATTGGAGTTAGGAGCGATATCAAGCAAATAACAAACAAAAGGTCTTCAGGCTGGCAAGACTCTCGATCTTACAACCTGTCGGATTAAGAGAGAGCTGGCATACTAACATGCTTTTAAAAGTGAAGTAATTGGGCAACTAAAATACAAGGGTTTATATGCTGAATACGCATGCTTCTTTCCCACCAAACTGCCATTTGTTATAGTTTATTGTAGGCTTCGTCCTCATACGACACGCGCTGAGCTTCTAACTCTTCTGAGTAATGCATATTGCATGCGAGTAACTAAGGAAATTTAGAGCAGTGGGTATAACACGTAAACAATAATAAATCACCGCCTTCCCCCCTCGGAGCCTCTACTTTCACTCAAAAGCGCTAATATTAGCCCAACACCTCTACTTAAATTATGGCCTCCCATTCAACCAGAGAGTATCCATTATTCTCGCTCTCTCTTGAATGCATTGCCTAAAAAGATGCACTGAAATAAATACACGCAATATTTCTGAGGGGAAAATGCAGGCGAATAGAACCCGTTTACAAACACAGCAATCAGACAGGAGCATCTGCTGTAACCACTTACTTAGAAGAGGGGTGGGGAGACTCACTTAAGGATCCACAATAAATCCACTCCACCAAATGCAGCGGCTGCCTTCCAAGGAAGTGGCTGCACCCACATCTGGGCATATTGGATGAGACCGCTTGGGCTTTTGCCATTACAGCTAGAACTAGGGACTAGAACGTTCTTTGGTTTCATCACCCCTCCAGCTGGCTAACTGGATTCTCTGTGACCGTGTCATCTTCTATGCTTTCATTTTTTTTAAAAATAGACATGGGTAGGTTTTAGTTTTCACTGTTTTTGTTAACAATTTAAGGTCAACTAAGTTCACTATTGTCATAGAGGTAATTAATAATTGGCCATCCAAAAGCAAGATCTACGAAAAAGACTAGGTTAGGAACTGTTGCTCCATGTTTGTGGAACAATGGTAATGTATGGAAAGTTGGTTTGGTGATGCCTTCCCTTTGGGGACTCAGGGGTACAGTGCAATGGGCAAGTTTATGAAAATAGGCTGGACACAAAGAGCCACCAAATGATTGGGGCTCAGAGTCTCCCTTATTGAAGCACAATTATCCCCTACAGAAAGTACAGTCATCATTCAAAATCTGTGAGTGACTGGGAGACCAATATCCACTCCACGGGTCCTCACAGTCTTACATGGAATGACAGTATTTTCCAAGAACCAATGTGCATCCTCCCAGATGCTTGCTGTCCTTGGTGGATCACATCCAAAACCTAATATAGAATGAATGATACACAGATCATTGTATTGGATTGTTGAAGACCTAAGGATGAAAGATCTATACATGTTAAACCAATCTGCAAAGTTTGTGGGGATGCTTCTATTTTCTATGTTAATAAGTTATATATCTCTATTACCTTGGCTGATCCAGTCCATGTATGTGGGGCCCACAGATGCGCAGCCTGCAGGGACAGAGGCTGGCCATACAATACTACCCAGCAGCGTGTCAGCGGAACTCAGTTTAAGAAGCTGATTTTGAGCCTACTCCTCATCCTGCATAGCTGACCTTCTGAGCCATGACTTCTCTGCCTTGGGTGGTGGGTGGTTTGGAGGACCATCCTGTGTACATCAGGTCATTTAGCAGTCTTCCTGTAGTATATATCCATCAGAAGCCATTCACAGCCTGCCCTTCAAACACAACCACATCCAAACCCTGCCTCTGGACACAACCTAAGCTCTCTCGTCGTCATGGTGGTCGGGTCAACACTGGTACTTGGTGAGAACCAGCATTTTAGAAGACCTGCACGTGGAAGCAGAAGCCTCTCTTTTGCATATCCTACTGCAAATATTTTGGTTGCTGGGCTTTTTTTTTTAAGTTCTGCTAGTTAGAATACCACACTTAGACACCAGCCACACTTAGGCGATTTAGTGCTGTCATTCTGCAAGCATTCTCAGCTCATCAAACATTCATTTCACCTTTCCTCTCTTCAGAAACACAGCCTGTCCCTCTGGAAACCCAGCTCCAGATGTTCAAACCTTCCATTCGGTCTCCAGGATCCTCTGGACTCAAACCCTTAGGACATCTTCTCATCCCCCGGCACTGTCCTAAAATCTTAATCCTTGTCCCCAAAGAGAATTGTTTCTATTTAGTTCTTTGCAGCATGTCACTGAAACCAGGGGTATTGGTCCAAGGAAAGAACATGGCGTCATGGGGACTTCATAAGCATGTGGGCCAATCAATTTCAAAAAGTGGTCCCAATGCAGAGTCTACCTGGAAAGGCGATGCATGTTTCATTAGCAACTGCCAGCTTCCTTCTTCCCTTCCAGTTCACTGCATTTCCAACCTGTTCTCGCTCTCTTTGGAGAATCCCTTCCATCCTTCTTTGGTTTATATGTAACAGCAGAAGGATGCTGCAGAATGTAAAGACATCTTCCTTGCCTCAGCACCAGGAAAGCTAGACACAATCATCGGGACTTCTTGGGGGACTGCACATCCCCACTGTTTGCCTGCGTTTTACAGTTTGTCTTTAATTCATATGCAAATAAGCTGAAAAATGGGGCAGAGTCTCACCATGGTGCAGATTAAGGAAGCTGGGACTCAGAAAGGTTGAAACATCAGTGGTAACCAGATTGGCAGATGGTTAAGAAGAAAAGAAAAAAAAGGAATGCAAGCTACAGATGTAGTTTACACAGAGTTTCCTTACTGAAGCCTGCAAGATGATGCTTGAAAGTTGACTCATCCTAAAATTTGCATAAATCCTGATCTATACACTCCGATTTTCCCACCATACAATGGATACAATAGTTCAGACACCAATCATCCCACGTACTGTCCAGGAAACTACAAGGTTAGCCCCATCCCTTACTGGGGGTTAAGCAAGCTAGGGGATCTGTGATACCACCAATGCTCATCCTCAATGGGATCATCCCAAGAGACTCTTTGCTAATGACTTCATGTAGACTGTCATGCTGAGGGAGAGGGCCTGGTTTGATGGCCTGGCTGTAGAGATAGACAGCCACTGAACAGCTGTGATTCATCCCTCCCTGGCCCTTCCGTGAGGCTAAGGAACAGGATGCAGTTTACCAGGCAAAAAGCTGAGCCTTGTTTTACAGAGGCCCTTAGAGCAGACAAAGAAATGGAGAATGGAGTCATTCATAAAGAAATGTCAAAAACAGACCAGAGCAAACTGGTCCCAGGCTCTCCAAGTTTTTCTACACAGGGGAAGTTCAAGTCCTCAAGTTATGATGGATGGGGTCAACATGTCCCCTTTGGGCCAGGAAATAAAGGTGACTGGTGACTGTATATCTAAAATAGAATCAATAAATGCATGCTAGATGTTCAGCCTTTTAGACTGGCCCAGACCTTGAAAAATCACCGACTTAAACTAAAAATGATTTGGGGAATTACTGCTGCTAACATCTCAAAAGACAAGAAGTCAGGGAGCCAGTTTACAAACATGGGTGAAAGAGCTTCTGAGTCCTAATTGGAGTACATTATAGTGTTTCAGAACGAGGGTAGTTTCTGGGAGCAAATGGTCAGGTTCTCTTCCACAGACATCACTGCCCTTATTCTGACTGTCCTGAAACTCATTCTGTAGACCAGGCTGGCCTCAAACTTAGAGATCCAACTGCCACTGCCTCCCGAGTGCTGGGATTAAAGGCATGCACCAACCACTGTCAGGCCACAGTTCGTATTCCTTTTTTAATCCCCACTTGTAGATTCAGAAATTGAGTCTCGGAGAGGCTCCACAAGGGCACAAAGCCTGCCAATCACACAGCTTCGATCATTATCGGGAGCTCACACTGAAGGTCATGTTCATTTCCTTTGCTAAGTCCATCAACTGGGAAGGAAAAATACTGCTTCTTCGAGAACTAGAGAAAGAACTTTTGTATTTTAAACACTAATAAAACCTCAAAAGAGATGAATGACATAAAACTATAGCATTCTAGCTGAAATGAATAAGCATTCAAGGAGGCAAATAATTCAGAATATGAAGAATGTGCTGATAAAATCATTCAAATGCAATTCATGGGTTATTTTAGGCTGTTTGAGAATATGTTCAACCTCCTTCTAAGCTGTCTTGGAGAATTTCAAATGGGGGAAGGGGTATCAGTTTGGGGTTGAACATGAAGCATTCAAAATACTAAATTGGGGACTGTAGAGATGGCTTAACAATTAAGAGCATTGGCTGCCCTTCCAGAGGACCGGGGTTCAATTCCCAGCACTCACAATGCAGTTCTGTAACTCAGTGCCATGGGATCTGGCACCCTCACACAGATGTACATGAAAGCACAAACACTCGTGCACATCAATTTTTTTTAAAAAAGTGCCAAGTTGAAGGTCAAGTTAAAACACATGGATGAAGCCAAGTGGTCTTGGTAGTGCAGAAAAATGTGCAAAAGTCAAGTAACTAGGGCTGTGAGTAATTGTTACTCACCGGCTAGCATGAAGGACTTCTTATTGATCTGTCCTCCAGGTTTCTGGCTTCTGGGCATGGTAATGGCCTTCAGAAAGGGAGTTTATCCAGCCCACAGACCCTCCGTCTCTCTTCAGTCTGCACTGCATTCCCAGGACTCAAGTGAAGCCGAGACCTTTATTTTATTTTTGGCAGTTTCACTGGAAGCTGGTCAACTCACTTCACTTATTAAAAACATAAATAAAGCACACTGTTTTTTATTTTATTATTTATTCTATGAAAGAAGTCACTTCCTAAGCTTCTCACCCCTGGCACGTACTGCATTCCAAAGGGTCTCCTGACCCAAAGGGCCATAATTGAGACGTTATATAAAATACTAACCATAAAAGCCAATGAGTGAAATGGCTGTTCATGCCAACCTGCGTCAGCCCATTGCTGACGGAAACTCGAATCTTGGTGCAGACTCTCAGATGAAAGGAGCTGGAGTGATGTGTATTCCACGGACATGACAGGACAAGGAGAGGTGGGTGGCACTGGGAGAGATGAAAGCAGACACAGACAGAGGAGCAGATTGCCGGAGAAGGCATGAATGTTAAAGAGACACCTCGGGAGCCTCCAAATCCACTCCATCATCAAGCCCACGGGCTGTGTACTCGAGGCTGCCTGACAGGAGCCACTGTTTCTACTACAAAGGGTCCATGCTTTTCTGTGTTCCTGGGTTAATGTGGCAAGCGTTGGGTCACATTCCTGTGTGGCCCAATAGAAGCCCAAGCTGGCAACAGAGTGTTGACTAACCGTGGGTTTGTTCAACAGCTGGGAGAGTTCTCCTTCACTCCGAGCTCTCTCTACCCACTTCAGTTCCTGCAACAAGAAAAATGTCTCCAAATCTCTGGACTTCCATATTCCTTCTTCAAAATGGTTCCCTTTGAAAATATGCTGGGTGGGGTACCTTAAGAGCGTGTACTTATCATGTGCCCAGATTCAATACCCAGCATCAAACATCAACATCTGAAACAAAACAGAAAATACTGTGGGATTACCCTCATGCATGTGACACACAGATGCCCCAAAATGTAGCTAGGGGTTGACCCCTGAATAGCAAATTTTTTTTGGTACATATACTGATAGTGAGAAAATTCGGTGCTTAGAGCCTGGAATCCCAAATGGGAATGTGGGTACCAAGAACATGGAGAGCTCAGTCGAGGCAGGAGCCTCTTTCTCATTCACTTAGCAGAGAACACACCTACCACCCTTCTCGGGGCTTCACACCAAAGCAGAAGAGAACAAAGGTGAGATCTATGCGGGGGGAGCAGAGACCCTCCAGACACACCACTTTCTTCCTGGCATTAGAGGAAGCCACTTTAAAATATCTTTGCCTCAGCTTTCTACAAAAAAATAAAATAAAAAATAAATAGTGCAGCACTTGCTGGCTTAGTGCTAGAACATGAAAAAAAAAATAAAAATTCTTCCATAAAGGAGCCATAGGGAAAAAAGCATCTGGGACCCCATGGAAATCCCTGCATATGGTTACACCTCTGCTGATGGAGAAAAGGCTTTGTGAGATGTTCAGTTCCATGCCCCTCGCTTATTACAACACAGGCAGCCTGCGCCAGAAGGTGAGGCCAAGACGGCCTTGTTTCCTTAGGGTTAAGCTTCAATGATTTGATGTTCCCTCTGCTCAGGCAGGTTATGAAAGCTTCACATTGTGTGCACAGGACGGCTCATTCACCTTGTGGATAAATAAATAAATCCGGGTCTTGTCGCCGGAGATATCATATTCATAACAGTTCTGAACGATATCATGAAGGTCTCAATATTGGGGACGCTGATGAGGAGAGAGGAAACGAGAAAATAGAAGCAAATGGAAATGTGTAAGGGGAAGGCAAGAAGAAAAGGGTATGAGGAGGGTGTGTGGAAATGCCTTCATGCATGTGCATATATATGCATACATGAAAACGAACATGTATCCTTGAATAGGTGTGCATACATACTTGTATGTGCGTTCATATGCATGTATGTTTGTATACCCATGATGATGGAGAGTGTGCTTGAGTTCTGTTTGTGCAAATGCATATGTGGCTGTGCATATGAATGGGGTATAGAGTGTGTATATGCCTGACTTTTGTGTTGTACATGTGTGTGAGACTTTATATGTATGGGGCTATAAAGTATGTGCATAAACCTGTGTACCTGTTTGTGGGTATGCATTCATGTATGTGTGCTTGAGTATATATACACACTTTTACATATGATGGGGCATAGAGTGCATGCATATTGTGCTTAAGGTTGTGGGTGTGCTGTGCCTGTGTGAGCTTTTGTGTTGGTACACAAGATCAGTATGTACTCATGTCCAAACTAGTACAGTGATTCACCAGGAAGACAGAATAAGCCAAATTAAATAGGAAGCTGCAACTAGAGGGCTCTCAGCCAGCTTTGGCACAGAAACCCACGGGGAGTACTACAGGATGGGAGCTAAAAAGCAGCTTCCTGACTGCTGGGCTGTTGACTTGGCGCCTTATACCCATGTTATATCTTAGAAAAGAAGAAAAATAACATCTTCATAAAGGGTAGAAAGCATAGCAGAGACTCAGGGAATTTAGGACGTTTTAGTAATCACAGATGAGAAGCAGGCACATTTACTGGAAGATACACACTCTGTGTTATTCATTCTCAAATGCCATTAAATAAACACACATGCACATGCGCACAAACACATACAGGTATACATTTGTGCAGAAACATAAGCTGTGAACACCGGTGCTACGAAAACACTTTTGTAGACTCTCTTAGGTTTTGGTACATATACTCAGATGTTTCCAGGAAGAAGACACTGAAATCCAGGCCCAGAGTGAGCCCATATTTAATAAGGGGAATATGGGCACGCTAACACATCTGGGTGTCTGGGGAAAGAAATATTTTGTCATTTTAGGGCTCGCAAATTGTTTTCTTCACTCAACTCCTACTGGGGCAGAACACTGAAAAATAGATTCTAATTTCCTCACGTCTGGATTCATGTTTCATTCCATGTTCAGGAAAAGCCTCTTTAGTCAGGGGCTTGTGTTTTCTTTTTGTGTTTCAGGCATCACTAAAGCAGGCAGATAGTTTGAATAAGACACCGAGCGAAGCCACAAAGCCAGTTCCCAAACCAAGAGATTCTCAGAATCCTAAACCGAGGCATCCCAAGAGCTGCCTCTCTATAAAAGGGAGGTGATTTTCTTTTCAACAGAGAAGGTTGTGACATGTTTATGGAAATCACAAAATAACGAACTCATACAACTGCTACATATTTAGAGTAGGAGAAATAACTCCAAAAAGGAAAACCCCTTTGCTTACTGCACTGTAAGACCCTATTGGTTTTCTTCACATTTCCACATTCACATTTTGGAAATCAGTGTTAAATTTTCATTGTACATTTAATTTCGCCTTGATCCTCTTAGGTACAAAACAATCATATAATTGATGACACCTGAAAAGTTGTTCATGTGTAATACACGGTTAAAAAAGTGGGGGTTTTGAGATATTAATAATTTTTGCCTTTCTGACATGCAGAATTATTCTTTAAATGTAGCAATTCACTGGCTGAGGCTGAGAAATGGAAGCGCAGCCTCATTTGGGGGCTAATTAAGATGGAGCTGATTGAAGCTTAACCCGCTTCGTCTTGTCCTGGGGTAAGGATGAGTGGAGTTTAGTCCTTCTCATAAGAGCGCTGTTAACAAGCCAAAGCCTTTTCCCTGGATACAAGGAGGATTAAAAATAACAAAACGAATTGCTACCACAAATAAATTTTAAACAATGTATTGAAAAACAGTAGGCATACACACTAGGTCAAAGCTCATTTGGGGAAAATAAAAAACACCTCTTTCTTTCTTCCTCTTCCTTC
>LOJH01000905.1:54878-65616 GCA_001685095.1 Ellobius talpinus | reverse complement strand
CCTTTGGAAGAGCAGGCAATGCTCTTAAACGCTGAGCCATCTCTCCAGCCCTTTTCTGGTTTTTCAAGACAGAATTTCTTTGTGCGACAGTACTGACTGTCCTGGAACTCACTTTGTAGATGAGGCTGGCCTCAAACTCAGAGATCACCTCCCTCTGCCTCCTGGGTGCTGGGATTGAAGGCACACACCACTACAGCCCAGCTTATGGTGCATTTTTTAAAAAAGATGTATTTACTTTTATGTGTATAAGCATTTTACCTGCATATATGTCTATACACGACATGCTTGCTGGAGCCTATGGAGGCCAAAAGAGGGAGCTGGATCCCTTAGAACTGGAGTTACAGATGGCTGTGAGCCACCATGTAGGTGCTGGAATTGGACCCAGGTCCTCTGCAAAAGCAGTCAGTGCCCTTCTCTTCAGCTCCCCTACTTTTGATTCTTCATTTGACAAAAAGCTGCCTTGCTTTGTGTATTCAGGTGGGAGGACAACATGAACATATGGGTGCTGCGTGTAATACGGGTTTTTGTTCAGGAAGCACATGTGTGTGTTTGTTGGTTTATTTTTTCAAAATCCGTCTGATGAGCAGCTATTCTTTGGGAACCAGGTATAGAGTAGGAAATGGGAGAAACATTACAGGGATCTGGGAAGCTGGTTCAGTGGATAAGTGTTTGCTGCTCAAACATGAGGACCTGAGTTCAAATCCTCAGCATCCATGCAAAAAGCCAGGCATTTACTTGCACTGTGGGGGCAAAGACAGGAGGATCGTTAGGGTTTGCTGGCCACCAGCCTAGCTCCAGGTTAAGTAAGGGACCCTGTCTCAAGGGAATAGAGAGGAATGTAACAGACCCCACATCGGATGTCTTCCTCTGTCTCATCATGTGACCTTGTCCAGCTTTTTTTAAAGCGGGGATTTTGGAGACCAAATGCGGGTCTTTGTGTGCACATGGCAAGCACTTTGCCCACTGAGTCATGGATTTTACTGACTGCACACTGGAGAGGCGCAGTCCTAGATACAATGAGTTCAACATTATGGAAATTAGTACCACCTGTTTCTTTCTTTGACATTTCACAGCGCCTAAGTGGCTTGTTTTCTGTAAGCAGGGTACGGTTTCTTCCAGAGCTGTGCATCCCCTCCTGTTAGGATAGCACAGCTTTAAAGACAGGCGCATCTAAACTGAACTTCCTGTGCTGTCTTGTCCTGGCTTGGGCCTGGAGCCATTTAACCTGTCCCAGCCTCAGTTTCCTCATTTGAAAAATAGGGGATTCTGAGAAGCCATCTGCCAAGACATCCATCCTGATATCTGGATCCAAGCTACAGTATGAGTGTTACTACCTATTGGATGGACAATGTGCATGTTTCCTTTATTTATTTTATTTATTTTTATTTTGTTTTGCTTTTCTGAGACAGGGTTTCTCTGTGTAACAGCCCTGGCTATCCTGGAACTCATTCTGTAGACCAGGCTGGTCTCGAACTCAGAGATCCACCTGCCTCTGCCTCCTGAGTGCTAGGATTAAAGGCGTGGCCACCACGCCTGGCTGTTTGTTTCTTTTAAATGTGAAATTAGGGACTGCTCATGCTCATTTTAGATGCCATTTCCTAAGGAAGAATGGACTGCTTTTAACATCAATGAATGAAAAACAAGTCTTGCATAGGGAAAGGCTTGGGAGAGGTGAAGTAGGCTGAGCCAGCAACACGGGAGTTTACTCTGTCTAGGACTCCAGTGGAGATCAGAAACTCAAGGTTATTCCCAACTTAGGGTTAAAGCAATGGGTGCTTATGATGTCTGTCTGTCCAGGGTGGAGTTCATAGCCCTCTAGATTATACCAAGTGGGTTTCTGCCTCTTCCTAGCAGCTCAGTTTGCAGGTGCCAAGCACTCTAGGACCTGACATCTGTCACAGGCCTAATTTAACTCTTGACTCCAGGCCCAGGCCTGTTTCCAGAAGCTCCCAGGCTAGGTATGGGTAATTCCATGGGGCTGCCTCCAGCAGGGTATCCAATCACCCCTGTGCCAGGGCCACCAGCTTCCATCAATTAGGTTGTTGCTTCCTTTCTTTCTGTGTCACTGGAGTGTGGGGGACTGTCTTCTGTTAGAGTCAGATTGTCCCTGCAGTGAGAGTGACTTCAATGGGTTGTAGAAACCTGAGAAAGCCTGCCTCCTTCAGATAACAGCTGGGCGGTGGAGAGAGACAGCCAGCAGTGCATCCCAGCCTCCTGAGGGTGAGCAAGTGAACATGGCCTAGGCCTTTCCCCCTAGCCTGCGGCTCAGTGCCTACAGGAAGTATGTGTGTGTAGAATCCTTGACTGGCTTGTTGCTGTCAAACACCTTCCCTACAGAGGCAGGATAGCTGCACAAGGCTGGGGTGGGACAGCAGTGGTCATGGGATTGAAAGCCAGCTGACCTGAGCCAAGGGTCAGTCTATCTATCTATCTATCTATCTATCTATCTATCTATCTATCTATCTATNNNTCTATCTATCTATCTATCTATCTATCTATCTATCTCTCCCTCTCATGACAGAATTTCTTTGTGTAGCCCTGGCTGTCCTGGAACTCACTCTGTAGGCAAGGCTTCCCTCAAACTCACAGAGATCTTCCTGCCTCTGCCTCCCGAGTGCTGAAATTAAAGGTGTGTGCCTTCATACCTTAAAACATGGGTACTCTGGGAGCTAGAGAGATAGCTGTTAAGAGCACTGACTGCTCTTCCAGAGGACCCGGGTTCAAACCCCAGCACCCACATGGCAGCTCACAACTGCCTGTAACTCCAGTTCTGGGGGACCCGACACCCATGGCAAAACACCAAGGCACATAAATAAAAATAAATAAATTATAAAAACAATAACAAAAACAACCATGGGTACTTTGTGGCCCCAGTGGGTCCCCTGCTTAACTTCACCTATATGTATGTGCACATGTGTCCTAGCAAGGAGCGGTATAATGATGAGGACTTGGAAGCAACATATGTAACGGTCATTGGTAAGGCTGTCTGACTGCATATCCAGGTAATGGGGTGAGTCAAAGCTATTCAAAGAGAGGACGAAGAATGGGAGCTGAAGAGATGATTCAGTGGTTGAGAACACTGTTTGCTCTTGCAGAGGACCCAAGTTAAGTTCCCTGCACCCACACGGTGGCTCACAACCATCCATAACTCCAGTTTCAGGGACTCTGACACCCTCTTCTGACCTCTGTAGGCACCAGACATACATGTTGTGCACAGACATACATGCAGGAAAAACACCACATACATAAAATCAAATAAATCAAACTAAAAAGGAGGACGAGGGAGCTGGGCATATCGGGTATGCCTGTCATTTCAGCACAAGGGAGGCTGAGGCAGGAGGATGAGGACCTCAGGTCAACCCAGACTGCATAGCAAGACCCTGTCTGAGAAAAAGGTGCTTTCTATGTAGATATGAGGAGCTGAGTTTGTATTCCCTAGCATGTGTGGGAACCTGGGCATAGCAATGAGTCCCGATAATTCCAGTGCTGGGGAGGTGAAGTTTAGCAGGAGCCCTGGGATTCGCTGGCAGAAAGTGTCGCCTAACCAATAAGCTCCTGGTTTAGCAAAAGACTCTGTCTCAAAACTGAAGGTAGAAGCCAGGTGGTGGTGGTGCACACCTTTAATTCCAGCACTTGGGAGGCAGAGGTAGATGAATCTCTATGAGTTTGAGGCCAGCCTGGTCTACAAAGTGAGTTCCAGGGCAGTCAGGGCCGTTACACAGAGAAACCGTGTCTCAAAAAGCCAAAATAATAATAGTAATAATAATAATAATAATAATATAAAAACAAAGGTGAAGAGCAATAGAGGAAGACTTCAACCTCTGGCCTCCACATGCATGGTGAACACACACACACACACATACACACACAGTAAGAATATACATGCCTGCTATGACAAGATACCGGTTTGTAGAAAAATAAAGCAAACACATACAGAAAAGAAGATAGGAGCACTTGCATGTACTTAAGAGTTTTCTAGAGTAACTCAGAAAGTACCCCTTCCTGTTACCCCTGGGGAATGGGCTGGGTTTCCTCCTTCGGTCCCAGGGGAACCCTCTCCCTTTATGCTGCTCCAACTCTGAGCTCTCTAAACAAGGACAGACACTGAAGCAGGGACTCACACTGGGAATTGGGAGGCCGGCTGTGTGACAGTTACTAATTGCTCCCTCTCTGGGCCTCTTTCTTCTCTCCTATAAAATGAAGGAGCTGGGATGTTCAGTAAATAGATATTAGGTACCTGCCGTGTGCAAGGGCCCACAGAGTCCTCTCTGCATTTCCTTGATTTCTCTTCCTCGCTAACATTTGCAGAGGAGACTAGAGAGGACCCTTGGGGCTTTTAAAAAATGCTTACTGCATTCTCAAGGATGCAGGCTCTAGCACAGCCATGGGAGGGTTCCCAGCCAGCGCACTGCGAGGCAGATGAAGCCCACAACAAAGGCCGCCATGGCACATGCAGGAAGCCTGTCTGTCTTTAACAAAGCATTGCCCGTGCACACCAGTAATTGCCTTGTTATGGCCATCGGTGTCATCGTTCATCGGCTGGTCTCCAGAAGGGCCCAGGGGAACAGTTCCGCCTCTGCTAAACCAACATTCCCCACAACAGCCCCCTGCAGCCCTCCCATGCAGCTCCCGGTAGAATGAATCCTCTGTCGTTCTTTGCTGAATGATCATGAAGTCATGATTAAACCTTGAGATTTATAGCTTGCTTGGGCTTGAGGAAGCAAGCTGCTCCCGCTGCTAAGGCGTGCCCCCCTTGGCTACTGGGGACAAGGCAGGTGGGAAAGTGCTGTCCTCAAGCCAAGGGAAGCCTGCTGAGCAGTTACAATGTATGCATTAGGCAAACTGCAGCTGGCATCACTGGCTCAACCACCGTGGTGGCAGGTGAGAGCAGAGCCTTGCACACACCTGTCCTTGAACACACATGGTGTCTGATACAGGTTTCTGTCTAACCTAAAATTCTGTCCCTTGTCACATGTCCCATCTGCAAGCATCTCTCAGCAGCTCTCTGAGCACCACCCAGACTTGTAGGGCCTGAACATCATGAGAGATTATTACCGTCAGAAAATTCCTATGACCACACGACTCCATGTGGCACTCCTGTCCCTGTCGGCATACCCCACGCTTCACGTTAGAGTGTTCATACTACTTAATTCATTCACATTTTTATTGAGGTAGGAAATTGCAAGATATAAAATTGACCCATGTGTATACGTGTGCATACATGCCTGTTCATGTAAGGGGTATGTGTGTACACACACGAGGGTCAAAGGACAACCTCTAGGAAGGAGTTAATTCCTTGAGCATCATCCACCTTTTGTTTTGTTTTGAGACAGGGTCTCTCGTGGGCTGGAGCTTGCCAAGCAGGCTGGATGGGTCAGTTAGTGAGTCCCTGTGGCTGCCGGTCTCCACTAAAGCTGTTTTCTTTACGTAGATTCCAGGAACCAAACTCAAGTCCTCGCGTTTGCAAGGCAGGCACTTTACCGACTGAGTCATCTCCCCTGCCTCAAACTAACCCTTTCAAATACACTCTTTAGTGGCGTGTAGGACATTCGCAGCTCAGCAAGGTAATTACGTCGCTATAATGCCAACGCTTCTTTTTCTCGTTATCTTCGAGGAAAATCCTACACCCGTTAAGCAGCCACCCCTGCCCTGAGGCCAGCCGCCACTCATCTATTTTCAGTATGGATTTGCTTGTTCTAGATATTTCTTACAAATGACATCATCTCACACATGACTTTGTCTTGTGTCCTTGCTTTTGTTGGGACGTCTCTGAGGCTCACTGCTGCCCCAGGCCTGTTCAGTGCTGACTTCTACTCCTTAGTGTGGATGGACCACACTGTGTGTGCAGTCCAGCAGGTGAGCATCCAGTCATTTTGGAGATAGTCACCACCGTCATCTCCATCCCAAGAAGGTTCGGATAATCACATCTTGTCCCCCCATGGTCCCAGGACCCTAGAGATTGAGGAAGCAGATGTGGTCAGACAGCCCGACTGCTGTGCTGTCAGGGACAGGGGCAGGAGCTGAGGTCACAGTCAAGTAGGGGGCAAGAGCATGAAAGGGGCACAGGGGCTTCTCTGCCATATTCCAACTGCTGAAGCCAGAGCAGTCCTGGGACTGCTGCGGGGCGGGTGGCAAACCTCTCTGGCAGATGAGGCCCACTCAAGGTGGACATCAGAAGGCCTGGAAAGTCAGAAGGTTTTTAACAGGTTTTACAAGTATATACACTTGCACTCTCTCATGTATACACATGCATACACACTCAGAATCTCACATGTATACATATGCACACACATACTCATGCATGCACATGGCCACACACACATACGCACGCACACACAGCCACACACGCGCACGCGCGCGCACACACACACATACACACACACACACACGCTGACACACTCACCCTATCCCTTTGATTGAATTAGACAGACACAGAGGATTAGTTACGTGACTCTGGGCTGTAAACAGAGCAACCACAAGGCAAGAAAGGCCCATTTATGGGACGATCTGCTAATTTTTGCCCTAGGGAGGTTTTCTTCCCAGATCTGATCTGGTTATCAAGTCTGCTCAAATTGTCACCCCTGGCTGTACTCAGGAGACAGTGTGACTTCAAAGGGGATTGGCTGTGTCATGGTTTTCTTCCTTGCTTTTATCTTCTATACACACCTCCATTTTCATGTGCTGCCTAAGAGAGACCGGCTGGCTGCCAAGCTAACAAAAAGATGTGGCACAAAGTGTGGCCTCTTCATCTTCCAGAGGGCCTGAGTGAGTCTGTGCCACCTGATAAGATGGCCGCTTAGGTGCTCCCAGCCAGCTTTCCAGTGCTCCATCAGGACCCCTGTGTGGTAGACCCTTGAGACAGAGGAAAGAACATACCCACCCAGAAAGTCCTCTTTTGCCGAGCAGAGGTCATTTTTGGAGGGGGTGGGGGGCTGGAAGATGGTTCAGCGGTTAAGAGCATTTGCTGCTCTTCCAGAGGACCAGAGTTCAATTCCCAGCACCTTCATCAGGTGGTTTACAACTGCCTGTCACCAGCTCCTGGGAATCCAATGCCCCCTTCTGGACTGTGTGGGCACCTGAACTCACACATGTATATACACACCATCCCAACACACACACACACACACACACACACACACACACAAATAAATTTTTTTAAAGAGACCATTAGGACTGGAAGAGCTGGAGAGACAGCTCAACTTCCTAGTGGTGTGACAAGAGGGGAAGGGAGAGGGTGCTGAGCCTCCCTCCACCCTGCAGGGACACAGTTCCAGAGGTTGGTGAGAGAGAAGAACTCAACTTATCCCTGCACCTTTGAGGCCATGAGTGGCTCCCATGTGAGGAATCCTTCCGTAGTGATTTAGGGCCTGATGGCATTTTCATGGCCTTACCCTGGATGTCACAGACAAGAGGTGATAGGGGCTGCCTTGAGTGGCTTCAAGGTGGAGATTCATCTTAAGCTCCCCTGCAGCTCTGAGCCATATGAGAATGGGACCATAAACCATGAGGAGAAAATGTAAGGGGTCTTTGGAAAGGAGAGACCCTGCTGTGAGACTTCTAACTGTACCTTCTAGAGGCAGCCTGTGGCCTGGGATACCAGGTTAATTGGGTCCTCCTTGAAGGCACAGGCAGACTCCAGGAAGGCAGAGTGATGTTTTAGGAGCTAGTTTTTATCCAAAGAGGCATGTGCACATGCACACACACACCACAAACACACACACACAGTGACACACCACAAACACACACCACACACACAGTGACACACACATAGGCACACACCATCCACACCAAACACCACACACCACACCATATACATATACACCACACACATCAAACACAATGACACACACACCACACACCAAACACCATACACACAACATACATACCACACATATACACAGACACACCACACACATGCCACATACACCACACATAAAACAAACACCATACACACTTATATCATGCACATACTACATACACAACACACAGCATACACACACTACATACACAACACACAGCATACACACACAACTCACACACAACAAATACACACAACACATGCATACACCCACACCACACGCACACATCATATACACACACAACAGACACACACAATACATACACACACCATAGTCATGACACACACACAACATATACCACAATACACACCACTCACACACACATTTGAGGTGCTCTCCCTGTGAAGCCTTCCCTTCCTTTTCTCTCTGCTTCCTGGAGAAGCCAGAAGGAGCAGTTTGTTTTCAACTGCTAGAGGAGACTTAAAATATGACGAAGGTGGCACATGGAACGCTCCCTCTGGTCCTGCCCCGATGGCACACGCACAGACATAAAAAGCAAACACCATCAGTAACCTGTCGCCGGAATCCGGCAACGAGGCGGGAGTTTTTCTCCCTGCCGGGGCTGTTAGCGGCAATGCATCTCTCCCTGCACTAAGCAGCATCTTTCCCAAGGCTGCATTATAGTGATTTATAGGCCCCGTTTCTGGGGAAAACAAATAGATCAAAGCGAGGAGAAGAGAAAAGGCGACAGAGCAGTTGGAAGAAGATATTGAGGCATGAAACAAAAACACAAATGAAAAACCAGGCAGTGACACGATCCCGCCATTCTGTGCTGCACTTTTATCAGAAAGATATCACAGCAGAATCTCAATTTCCATCTTTTTTTCTTTCTGCCTTCATAGGATAGGGCCTCTTGTCAGTTGCCGGGGTTTGGTATCAGCTCGGGAGAACGTGTGGAAATGGGGCTGTCAGGATCCCGCCGCTCAGTGTGGGGTAGAGGGTTCTGCCAGGAATGTCACCAGCCCTGGCATCATCTTCCTCACTTACAGGAAGGAGCTGGCCCATGTCAGACGCTTAATCAGCTCCCAAATGCATAAGCCCATAGTTGCTTTCACAGTGGCCCAGGCAAGGGTCTCTGGAAGGATCTGTCTGGGACCTGTGTAAACTCTGCGGCTAGATCAGTGGTCCTCTCCCACGCCCTGGTCATTGACCACCCACGTGGAGCTGACAGGACCTGGGCAGAGGGCTCAGGCAGTAAAGCACCTGAGCTGAAAATTCAAAACTCACAGGAAAAAAAAATCAATCCTGATGGCATACACGGTTGGGGGAGACAGGAAAACCCCTAGGGCTCACTGCACAGTCAGCCTAACCTGCTTGGTGAGCTCAGACCATTGAGAGGCCCTGTCTCAAAAACAAGACGCACAGTGCCTGAGAAACAACACCTGAGGCCGTCCTCGAGCTTCAGCGCACATGTCTGCTTGTATATGTACACACATGAAGGCATGCACGTTAATGATCAAACACACGCCAACATGAACACACACGCACACACACCTGAAGGAAAAGGGGCAGATTCAAGGCAGAAGTGAGCAGGGCTCACCAGGAATGACTTACTCTAGAAGTCCTAACGGTGAAACTTGGGTACAAGTGTGCGCACCACAGACAGCTCAGGGCCAGGGCTCTGACAGGTGTAAAAGACATGACCTCTGTGTGGTTTCTTTGGGAGGTTTGGTGGACAGCATCTCTAGAGCTCAGGAACAGAGGTGCCCTAGGGAATCTTCAGGGCCAGTGAGTCAGCCCTAGGTATGAACTTGCTGAGAAAGGGAACACACTGAGGGCACAGCAGACTAGGAGGACTGGGCTAAGAGGCAAATCAAGTTTCTTAGTAACTGACTTGAGAAGGCCTCCCCTGCTCCTGACAACTATAGCCACTATGAAAGTATGTTATTTGGTAGTTACTCATTCATGGCCTGTCTCCCCTCTTCCCCCATTAAAATGTAAGCACAAGAATGACACCCTCTCTGCCCCATTCATCCCATTCCCCAGATCTAGATAGCACCTGACACACAGTAGGTGCTTGGCAGAAACTCAGCTAGCGAGTAAGTGAATGCTTGCATGCCAGACACCCTGCTCACACCTGCCGCTAAAATCCCCTTAGCAACGCTCTGGAGAACACAGGGCTGGCCCTGTTCATGGATGGACAAGCCAAAGAAGGTTGAGCAACCAACCTGCTCATGGTCCACCAACAATAAGTGGGTGAGCCTGGGTGAGAACAGGGCCTGTGGACCCCAAAGGCAGCACTCTGGCGCCTACATGCAAGGGCCTCTCTACGTCTCAAAGTGTCTCATGCCAGCACCTGCATCCGGGGACTGAGGGGAGAGAGCCCTGCAAGCTCTGGTGTCTTCTAGGACAACCCTGTGAACTACACAGCACTAATGGGTGCCCTTGATGACATCACCAGGAACAGAGCTGCATCCCTAAGAAGACCAAGCCTGTGAGGAGAGGGAAGAGGCCGGCCGCCTGCTCTGGCTGCAGCCACAAACTGCATTTTCCTGAGCAGTTGTCTCATTTGTCTGCTTCATTTTTAAAGGCCAGTCCAATAAAACAAAAGCTACGCCTGGTTGTAACTAGGCTGGATTTGCATGTGGGGTCGTGACATTTTGGTGGCGTCTCACTTTGGGCGACCCTGGGATGTTGGAAACGATCATTCATTTTTGACTCACAGGAACTTTAAGAGAAGTGCCAGGGCACATGGCTGAGGACAGGAGATAGCTCAGCTCAGGGACTGAAGCCCACATGATCAGCTAGCAGCAAAGTCACCAAGCAGCTGACACATCTTGGTCCTCTCCGTGATAAAAAACAGCATTGAATCTTGGTTGAACCATAGGTGTTCTCTCTCTCTCTCTCTCTCTCTCTCTCTCTCTCTCTCTCTCTCTCTC
>LOJH01000905.1:35671-54775 GCA_001685095.1 Ellobius talpinus | reverse complement strand
TGTGTGTGTGTGTGTGTAAGTCTCTCACTCTCAGAAGTTTATCTTTATTTTCATTTTTCATGTTTATGTGTGTATAGGGTGTCACACATGTTTGGGTACCCATGAAAAGGGCATTGTATCCCCTGGGACTAGAGTTCCAGGCATTTTGTGAGCCACCTAATATGAGTATTAGGAACTAAACTCAGGACCTCTACAAGAGCAGCAAGTACTGTTAAGCACTGAGCCATCTCTCCAGTCCCAACGTCTGTCGCTTTCTTAAAGACCAACACGCCGGCCAGCTGTAAAATCAGGATTGTGTAGTTGCCTTGCTGAAGTCTTCAGGGCTGGGGAGACGTTCAGTAAGTACAGTGCTAGCCTTGTAAGTATAAGGACTCAAGTTTGAGCCCCAGGGCCCACACAAGGAGCAGATCTCTGGAGCTTCCTGGCCGGCCAGCCTAGCCTAAGCATCAAGCTCCAGATACCTCCCCAAAAAAGATAAACAGGTAGTTCTTAAGGAATGATGCCCAAGGTTGCCTCTGGCCTCCAAACACAAGTGTGCTCATGCATACACACACACACACACACACACGCACATGCACACACACACCCCACTTCCAGAAACAGATATGCCTTCCAGCAATGTTGCAAAGAATGTCCTATCAACCGATCGCTCAGTCCATAGACAATGGAATTTGTTGATGGATTTTCCAGAATAAACTTGCCATCAAACAAACTCTGAGGTTTCGACTCCAGCAGCTGTCCCTTCCAGCTGCAGGCAGGAACCTTGGCAATATCCTGGTGCATCTGATGCAAAGGAAATCTTAATTCTACTCTATTCACACAGTAAGCAAAACTGAAGTTTCATCCTGAAAAGTGGAAGAAACCATCATGATGCTAGTTTCCTATGGCAGAAAGCACTGGGGGTCCTAGGAGGACGACACACTACTTGCCACGTTCAAAGTCTCATCTGACTTTTAAAAGATGAATTACAAATCTCCAGAAAGTTGGAGTTCATAATTGAAATATTGATAAACTCTTTCCCATAAAGCAGCTACTAGATTCTGCATCAGTAACTAGGAAACACACACAAAATATATATTATAATAATGTTTTCCTCTGTTTAGTCAAGAAATACAACAGCAGAGATTATTGCTTACAAAATAGAAATGCCTTTCCTCAAATTGGATAGGAAAAAAATGAATCCTGATAAATTACGATGCCCCTAAATTCCAAAGAATGTGCATCAATCATTGGGGGTGTTGTTACCATCCCTCTGGACAGCTGGCTGATTGGGACTGTAATTTATAATTATTGTGTTCTGGTGCAGATATGAAGCCTGACAAAATGCAGATCTATTAGCAGAAACATCTTCTTTTCTCTGAACCAAGAAGGGACAACAATTCCAAAAGAGACTGCCATAAATTACAAAACGAAACGGTTCTGCTATGCTCACAAGTCAACACAAAAAGGTAATTAAGAAAGGAAATGCTTACACCCCAGGCCTTCTGCATTTTGCCACAGAGACTATGAATTGCTACAAAAGCAGCTGGGAAGGCGTAAGATTGGGATGTATACCTTGTGTTTCTGGCCCCACCGCAGGCTGGAGCCCTTTTGTGAAGGCAACATACCCCCAATGTTAATTTCTAAGATTTATTTTATTTTGTGTGTGTGCTTGAGTGTGAGTATACATGCATGTGTGGTGCATGCATGCACACACACACACACACACACACACACACACACACACACCTTCAGAGGCCAGAAGAAAGTGTTGGAACCCATGAAACTAGAGTTTCAGGGAAGTTGTGAACTGCTTGACATGGGTGCTGGGAACCAAACTTGGGTCCTCTGTAAGAGTAGCAAACACTCTCCTTTTTTTAAATTTTTATTTTATATGCCTTGGTGTTTTGCATATATATCTGTGCAAGGGTGCCAGATCCCCTGGAATTGGAGTTACACACAATTGTGAACTCCCTTGTGGGTGCTGGGAATTGAACCCTGGTGTTCTCGAAGAGCAGCCAGTGCTCTTAATCACTGAGCTATCTCTCCAGCCCCAAGCAGCAAGAACTCTTAACCACTGAGCCACCCCCACCACCCTGTGTCATTTTAAACAATAAGTCTTTCAGTTTCTATTTTGGCCAACATATTTCAAGCGACTCTTTCTGCTTGCAGTATG
Organism: Ellobius talpinus; assembly: GCA_001685095.1. Classification (NCBI taxonomy): domain Eukaryota; kingdom Metazoa; phylum Chordata; class Mammalia; order Rodentia; family Cricetidae; genus Ellobius; species Ellobius talpinus. Next base: position 52,620 of record LOJH01000905.1, on the reverse strand, counting down.
AATTGCATTTGGCATTTTAGAAGCTGAAAGATATATTTGGGAATGGTTCGAGAGAGACTGAGTTACCTCCTTTTTGCAACAAAAGACAATGGGACGTGCTGAGGCTGTAGGATGGGGTTTGGGTCAAGGCCAATCTAGCTCCATGGCCTTGACTCTTGGTAGAGAGGCTGAGTGGCTGGCTCACCCTGTGCCGCGGGCTCGGTTCTACAGAGTGCCTGGCGGATGTGTTCTTACTAGGAACACAACTAATACTTATAGTACAAGAATTCAGGAAAAGGGCCAGGGTCATCTGGTCTTCTTTCCATTTAGGCTCCCTGAGTGTTGTGAAGTCCAAGACTCTCTGGGCTAGTTAGCTCTGGACCTGACCCCTGTACAGCATGAGGTACCAACCCACTGACGGGCATGTCACCCTCATGAGTGTCTCCGCTAAATATCCAGCTGGACTCTGCCTTGCTGGGTAGTCCACCAGGAACCGAGTCCCAAGCTGACCCCTGGTGGAGGACCTAGCGCTGGTGGCAGCTCCCTGCACACTCCTGACCCCTGGTGGGGACCTGGTGCTGGTGGCAACTGCCCTGCACACTCCTGACCCTGGTGGCAGCTGAACAAATGATTCTTCTGGGAGCAAAGCAGAGAAGGTGGTTTCTTAAGGACAGAAAATCCTGACCAGATTCAACTCTGGCTTTTCCTTTCCTTCACCTGGGCTACCCTGATCTGGCCTCTGGAGTGCTCTCCTTCCCTCCCGGCCCCCACATTAGGCCCCTAGCACTCCAGATGACCAGAATGCAAACAGGGAACTCCTCACACAACAGGGCCAGGGGGGCTGGTGCTGCCTGTCCCAAAGGCCTCAGCTCACACCAGCACCCGCCATGGCAGGGCTGTCTTGGGAGCAGGTTTCATCTCCCTGCAGACCCGCAGACCAGCAGAAGAATTCTACCACAGCCCATTCCCTGTAGCTCAGAGCAGCCCAGAGGAGACATGGGCATATGACCAGCCAGCAGGCCTGGGGGCCTCTAATAAGCCTGAAGTGGAGGGAGTGGAAACAGACTTAGTGACTCCTGTGGAGGGTGGTGATGGGGAGAGGACTGGGGCAGGTGGAGAGAGACGTTAGGAAGTGATTGGGAGTATCCCGGGGGCATGGCAGATGCCCTGATGTTACAGGGAAGGGGAAACGGTGCAAAGGGTCAGGAAGGCGGGAGGAGAGAACCACACAGGGAACATACACTAGTGAAAGTGGTTCCCAAGTAATCCTACATATGCACACACATATAGACATGTACACATATAAGCACACAGACATGCACACACATACACGTACATAACATACAAGTGCATATGTAATGAAGACATTCACATACATATATACATATATATTAATATGTACAAACACATACACACGTTTGCATACACAGCCCCTCATAGTATACAATAAGTAAATTTATCCACAGAGCTATGACTCTCTGAAAGGCACGGGACTTCGGTCTCCCAGTGTGCAAGGGCACAGATCTGGCAGACCCGTTCCCTGTCCACCGCACACGGAACCCTGATCTCTGCACTGATGGGCTCCAAGTGGGTTTCTCCCCTCCAGACTGTCACTGACACAGCTGCTTGAGCCAAATCCTGCGTGCACCCTCCACTCTTTCCCCAACACCCTCTGCCCAGCCAGGCTACTCAAGCTCCTCCCCCTCCCCCCATGCTCAGTCTCTCCAATCAGGGTCACTCTGTAGCCACGGAGTCTTGTAGAACATCACATCACCCCCACTTAACCCCTTTGAAAGCATCCCCCAACCCACAGAGACTAAACAAGATGTCCGTGCAGATGTGTATGATATGCTGGGCACATTCGTGGCCACCAGACCACTCAAGCTCACTGCTCTTCGGTTCATTCGTTATCTGTGTGTTTATCTGTTACTGAGCCTGGCTCGGCGTTCCCATCCCTAAAAGGGGATAACAGGAGGGCCTCGCCAGAGAGCCCTAGTGCCTGCATCCAGGTTTTCATGGGTTCTGGCTGCCCTCACTGTCTTTGTTACTCGTGGTTCTCGCCTCCTCTCCAACCCAAGCACAGTGCACCTATCCTTCTCACACAGCTGAGCATCCTCCCTGCCTCTGTTTCTCCATGTCATGTTTCCATTGTCTGGAATGTCCTTCCCAGTGTGTTCGCCTACCAAACCCCTAGTCATCCTCCGAAACAAAACTCGAGCACCAGATCAGAGGACTGGCAATTGCAAGCATTGGGGGGAAGGTGAAGCACCCGGAACTCTCCTGCATCGCAAGCGTGAGCAGCCGGTTTGGAAAACAGTAAGACAGAACCATGGGGAGTTAAACTAACTATTATTAAACTAGCTATTATGTAACCTGGACTCTCCCTGCCCTCTCTTTACCTAGGGGATGTGAAAGTGCTTACCCACAAATGTCTATGTGCAAAGTCTTCAAGGCATTGTTCATAACTGCCCCCAGTGGCAGCAGGTCAGACACCCATTGCCTGGGTGAAGGGAAAAGCAAACTGTGGTATGTCCACACAAAGGACAACTACTCAGCAATAGAAAAGAATGAAGGACTGATAACATCAAATGCTGAAGGAGGAAGCCAAACGTAAGATTGTACGTGCACTGTTTCCATCTATGGAAGGTTCTAGAAGAGGCAAAGCTGTAGTCATAGGAAGTAATTCTATATCATCTAATGTGGTGACATGGGATTACAAAATGACCCAAATTACACAAACCATATCCTCACCGTGGCTGGAATCTTTTTCTGCATGAAAATAATACCTTAAATTAGGAGGGAGACGTTTGGAATTCACCCTCCAGACTGGGCCCTTCGGAGTCCTCTTGTTCTGGTTCACTTCCAGGCAGCCTCATCTTGTGATATCCCGGTTGTAGGACTTCCCCTACTATTTTCCCATGAGATGTGCAGGGCTTGGGTGGTGGTGTGGTGGTCCTAGCGTCAGGCCCTCAGCTCCACTGTGATACCAGCAGACTTCACCAGCAGGGCAGTGAATATCCTCCCCATTTCTCCCTCAGAGCCACCCCAGGAGATGTGGATTTGCTATCCCAGCTTTATGTAAAGATTCAGAGCTAGGGCGTGGTGTTAGAGCCCCAGCCTCGCATGCACAGGGCCCTGGATTCATCTCAGCACCGAGAGAAGCCTGAAGGTGGTGCGACATTAAGCGGACACCTGCCAGCATCAGACAACTAGGGGTGGAGCTGTTCTGCAAAGAGGAGTCTGCCAGTCTGAATGACAGCTGAGGACCGTCCAGACCGTAAGGACTATGGGAGCTCTCCTTTCCTCTCTCTTCATCTGAGGCCACAACCTTTCCCAAGATTACAACTAAAGATATGTGGCATACATATGCTGTATGTGTGTGTACATGTGCCTGTCCTTATGTTCTTCATCTCCAGGATGTCTCTCCCCATTTCCAAATTCAACCAAAAAGCTAAGTTATTCTTTGGCCCAGACGATCAGGACTGTGTTGCACACACGTGGCATCCCTAAGTTGTTGTCTGATTAAGCCATGCTCCCAGACACAGCACCTAACAGTGTCACTACTGTCGATGGCGGCCACCTCCCCCCAACAGCTCCTGCTGCAGGGTGCAGCAGCTCAGCTCACTGCAAAACAAATACCATTGCTGTTGGTAAACCGTATGCCTAAGCAGGCCTCCCCTGCAGCAGATGACCTTTGAGTGTTGCTGCATGGCTTTAGAGAGGAATATTCTAGGGCAGGTCTGAGAGGTAGGTGCACGTAGATCCTTTAATCAACTCAATTTTCTAGTGTGTTCTACCTTTGGGCAGTCTAGAATGTCCCTTTCCAAGCTGGGGGCATAGCTCAGTTGGTAAGGTGTTTGCCTCACAAACACAAGGACTCAAGCTCAGTCTCCAGAATTCACATATCCAGGCATGGGAGACTGGAGAGATGGCTCAGAGGTTGAAGGCACTTGCTACTCTTCCAGAGAAACTGAGTCCAGTGCCCAGCCTCCCTGTCTAGAGGTTTATGACCGTCTATAACTCCAGCTCCAGGGATCCTCTGCCTCTGGCCTCTGTAGATTCTTGAACTCACATTCACATAACCACATGTGCACGTGCACGCACACACATTCGCACACATGCACACACATACATACTTACATATAATTTAATAATAAAAACACAAGCCAGGTATGGTGCTACATGTTTCTAATCCCAGAGCTGGGGAAACAGACAAGTAGATTCCCAGGCTACTTGATGAGGTCCAGGCCAGTGAGAGGACCCCCCCTCTCTCAAAAATAAAAATGAAATTAAAAGGTGGGTAGACATGGCGCTGGAGAGGTAGCTGAAAGTTCTACATCTAGATATGCAGGCAGCAGGAAAAGGGAGAGACACTGGGCCTGGCTAGAACAACTGAAACCCCAAAGCCCACACCCAGTGACACCCTTCCTCCAAAAAGGCCACACTTCCTCCAAAAAGGTCATAGGTCCTAATCCTTTCAAACAGTGCCACTCCCTATGTGACCAATGGGGCAACTGTATTCAGATCACCACACCTAGCAACCCCCCTTTTGGAATCCCTCCAAAGACAAAATCAGCTGCTTAAAGACACCTGTGCTTCCACGAGTCTGCCCGTGTTAGTTACAAGATATCGCCAAGATGTGGAAGCAACTTAAATGCCAGCCAATAGGAAATCAAATGAAGAAAACTGGGTGCACACACACAGGGTGTGCGCATTCAGCCTTAGCAAAAGAAGAGCTCATTCGCGGCAACGTCCTACCAAGAGAAACAAATGCAGTGAAGAAAGGCCAACTTGGCATAAGCCAAAATCACCTTGAGGAGTCTCAGTCAAGAATTTTCTAAATAGATTGGCTTGTAAGCATATCTCATATCTGTGGAATATAATCTTAAATAGGATAAATGATGTGAGAAGATCCAGCCCACCATGGGCAGCGCCATTCCCTAGGCAAGGAATCCTGGACCGTGTGAGTATAGAAGGGGACTGAGCACTAACAAGTATGCATTCCCTCTCTGCTCTTGACCGTGGATGTGACCAGCTGCTTCAGGTTGCTCCTTTGGCTTCTCTGAAATGATTGTAACCTGAAGCTGTGAACGAAAATAAACCCTCTCTCCATTAAAAATGCTTTAATTATCCCAGTAATAGAAACATAGCGAGGACAGATATGATCTAACTGGGATTAAAGGAAACATGGAATCTTAAGAGGTCAAACTCATAGCATTAGAAAATAAAAGGTGGCACTTAGGGATTGGGGGTGGGAACTAGAGCCATGTTAGTCAAAGGATATAAAATCTCAGTTATATGCAATGGTACGTTCAGGGTGGCTGGTGGGTGGCACTTGAGTTGTTTGTCACTTGCTTTGGGGTGCTGGGGATTGAATGAAGGACTCATTCACCTTAGGCAGGTGTTCCATTACCAAACTATGTGTGTCTGTGTGGGGATATGTGCATGTAAGACCCGAGTCCGGAAGAAGGTGTTGGAGTCCCTGGAGCTGGAGTTATGGGCAGCTATGAGCTGCCTATGTGTTCTTACCCACTGAGCCATCTCTCCAGCCTCTCGTGGGGTTTTGTTTCTTTTTAATTTTGTGTGTGCATGTTTTGTTGTGTGTGTATGTGAGTGTGGTACATGTGTGTGTTGTGTACACGTGAGTGTGCGCTGCATATAGGTGTGCAGGCAATGGCCAGTAGAGAACATCCAGTGCCCTACTGTAAAAGTCTGACAGGACTTCTCACTGAATCTGGAGTTGGACTGGAAGCAAGCACTGGTGTTACAGGCACGTGTGTGGGTGCTGAGATTGAAACTCAGACCCTCAGTGGGTGTGGTGGTGCACACCTTTAATCCCAGCACCCGGGAGGCAGAGGCCTGCAGATCTCTGAGTTCAAAGCCAGTCTGGTCTATAGAGTGAGTTCCAGGACAGCCAGGACTATGCAGAGAAACCCTCTCTCAAAAACCTCAGACCCTCACATGTGTGCAGCATTCTGACACACTGAGCCATTTTTCCAGCCCCTTCACCTTTCAGCTTTGCCTTCTCCTAACTGTCTAAAATTTGTGTACGTATGTATGAGTGTTTTGTCCGTGTGTATGTCTGTTCACCACTTGCATGCCTGGAACCTGCAAATGCCATAAGAGGACATCAGGTCCCCTGAAACTAGAGTTATAGACACCTGTGGGCTGCCATGTGGGTACTGGGAACTGAACCAAGGTCCTCTAGAAGAACAGCTAGTGTTTTTAACTGCTGAGCCACCCTTTCTCTTAGTGTCTGAGCTTTTAGGAATTTCTTCTCTGCTGGCTTTTCAGACTGCCTAACAGGTGGCACCTTCTGTATTCACAGCACCTGAGAGCACAGCACAGGCTTTTGTATTCACAGCACAGGCCTTAACGAGAGTCCTGCTCACACACGTGTAGGATGACACACTGAGAACATGTCCAAAGACCAACATAACCCAACCACCAGGGCATCCAGATCAAAGGTTGATAAGGGGGTCTGACACCCCCATCTGTGTCTAGAGCGCCTCCTCGCCTGAGAGCACCCCAAAAACACAGGGGTGAGTGAAAGGGCTGAGGCTGGCAAAGGCTCCTATTGTTCTGTTTTCAAAACAAACCAGTAACCTGGACACGCATATCTAGGGACATGGGCAGGAGCAAACGTTCATCAGTGAACGGAGGATGCTCTGACACATGCTACAGTCTCCGTTTTTTGTGAGATGGAAAAAGATATCTGGAGATGTGCAATGGGAATGGCTGCACCATATAAATACATTTGCTGCCATTGAACTGTACATAGAAAAATGCTTAAGATGGAAATCAATTTCTTTTTGACATAAGCTTCCAGCCCAGGCTGGCTTTGAACTGTGGATTCTCCTGCCTCTGTCTCCCTGGGGCTGGAAACACAAGCGTGAATCGCTGTGTCCAACAAGACAGCAGACTCTATGTCAAGGGCATTTTACTGCAATTCTTTTTTAAATTAAAGGGAGCTGGGGAGCTGGCTCAGCCTGTAAAGCTTCTCCCATAGACATGAGGACCTGAGTTCAGCTTCCTGGTGACCAAGCCAAGCAAGCAAACAAACAAACAGATAAACAAATGTTTTGTGAACAGCAGCTCACACCTGTAATCCCAGCACTAGGGAGCAGAAACAGGAGGTCCGTGGGGCTCACTGGCCAGTCAGCCCAGTCAGACCAATGAGTCGCCGGCACAGTGAAAGAATCCTGTTTCAAAAGATAAAGAAGATGCCCAGTGTTGGGCTCTGACTTACACACATACACACATGCATGTTCACCTGCATGCACAAGCACACACAATTTTTAAGAAGGGGGTAAAGTCAATACGCTAAGGAACTGGTTTTCCCTGCCAGTGACAGCAGAGACACAGCAGTGACTCTGGGTGACACGGCGAGACCCTCAACCAGCCCACAGGGCTCCTCACCCTCACCTTGGCCATCTCTCCCGAACCTGACCTTGGGTCTGCCTGGAATCTAGGCTAACCTGGAAACAGAACCTACACTTGCTGTGAGACGGAGGAGTCCAGAGTGTGCCTGCTTCTTCACTCTGCTTGCTCCTCTTTTCTGGCAAGGATCCAGCCCATAATTAGGCAGCCTCCCAGAGGAGACAGAGTTCTTCCTGCCCAAATGACAAGCTGTGGATTATGCAGATCTTTCCAGATGTGGCATTTGTCTCCCTGTCAATGCTGCAGGTGGCTGTAGGTTTGCTTGGCTGCAAAGCTCCACCAGACACCTCATCCTCACAAATACCTCCCTCCATTGCATCTGCTAATGCCCAGGACTTCCGCTGGCAAACTCACTTTCCTCTGCTCTGGAAGGTCCCCAGGGGAGGAAGCAGCAAGGGGAAGGCTGTTTTTGAAGGAGGGGCATGTTAAGCCCTTCACCCTCGTGCAGCTGCTCAGCTCTCATCTCTGGGGTGTCCGAGCACCTGCATCCAAGGCCCTGGAGGCCCACCAACACCTCCCCAGGGTCCAGTACAAATTCGATAATAAATGGCTGGTGAATGAACCCAAGGCTTGATTGGGTGAAATGGGCAATCAGCCCTGAGCTGCTGCTGAGTCCATGAAGCAATATGAGTACAAAATGCACGCTTTGCAAACCAAACGAGCCATTCTCAAGTGCCAATATCTGCTATTCAAGTGTGCCTGGGAGCTCCTGCGTGACACTTGGAGGTCTGTTTTCAAGATGACACTGATTTCCCAGCCACACCGTTTCCCTTCTCAGAACCAGGTTTACTGAGTTTGGGGTAAACATAGAAAAGCTGCTACCCACATACAGCTAAACGACAAAACTGACGTCTTGACAACTCAGTCATCTAAACTGAGTCTGGTGGAAGGGATGGTTCACCAAGAAAGTCTGTTTCGCATGTGAGAGACACGCAACTGTTTAAAATTGAAACAAAACTAAATGAGCATGAATTCTGTTGGTAAATAAATTAATGAATAACAAGTGGTGTTACATCTGAAATTAAACATCTATATTTACTTTGTGTGTATGTGTGTGCGCATACACATACACAAGCCATGGCTCATGTGGAGGTCATAGGGCAACTGTCAGGAGTCACTTTCCTCCCACCACATATGTCCTAGAGATTGAACATGTGTCACCAGCTTTGGGGACAAGCCCCTTTACATGCTGAGCCATCTTATCAGCCCCCAAAACTGTCAAAATAAAATAAAATAAAAATTTTAAAAGGGCTGGCAGCTGGTTCAGCACTTATGAGCACTTGTTACTCTTGCAGAGGACCTGAGCTCGGCTTCCAGCATCCCCACGGTGGTTCACAATCATCCCTAACCGCAGCTCCAAAGAATCTGACCCTCCTTCTGACCTTGGAGGGCACCAGGCACACACACAGTGCTCAGACAGATGTGCAAGTAAAACATCCATACACATAAAATAAATACATCTAAAAAATATTTTAAGAAAGAGAGAAGTCGGGGGTTGGGGGGAATAGGTGGACACTGCCCATACTGAGCAAGGAAGCCCAAAACAAATGGTTAATTCTGTAGTGTGCAAAATTCCACTTCCATTCACTAAACTGGGCAGGATCACCCATCTATATAAAATAACTATGGAGGCCAGCCCCAGTGGCACACACCTTTAATCCCTACACTCAGGAGGAAAAGGCAGGTGGAGCTCTGTGAGTTCAAGGTCACTTTGGTCTTCTGTGAGTGCCAGGCCAGTCAGGGCTCTACAGGGAGATCAGGTCTAAAACAAACAAACAAACAAAGCAAAAACAAATACAGTCTATGAGATAAGGAATTATGTGACTGGAAGGTCATACAGGGTAGATTATAACAGCACAGCTACGTTTTCCTCTTGGATAAATGCCACCAGGATATTAATGTCACTCTGTCCAGAAGAGGATCACTTGACTGTGGCTTCCCTGAAGGTTCGCAGACTCCCTGAGGAAGGGCACAGGCTTCGTGGGTCTTATTCCCTGTGTTCCTAGTACCTAGAAATTCCTAGGACCTAGTACAGTAGGTGCCAAATAGGTAAATGGCTGCTACCCACCAAGTGGCATTAAGACCAAACAGGAAGCAGAAGGTCTGGGGCCAGCCCAGTGCTTCTGCGTTGGCTGCACCTGAGGATTTGCTGGATGTGGGCTAAGATGTCACGCTTCTAACAGGGCTCAGGGTATGTAAGCCACTGTCCCGGTCCCAGTGTCTACCCCCCACTTAAGGAGCAAACACCAGGCATGACAGACCCCCACCCACACAGCCTTGTTTTTAAAACAAAAACCAGCAGCTTTTCAATATACTCTGTGCTTTTGAACCTGGCGTTCTTTCCCTCTAGACCCTGCTCCCTCTCTCCTCCCACGGAGGCCGACTAAGCTCTCCTTGTTGATTCTCGGAGAAAGCTGATTAAGGTAATTGGCAACTTTTTCCCGTGATTCCAAGGTAAGCTGTCATCTCAAGGAGAAGCCGTCCACTACAATTCAGAACACCCATTTTTCGATGTTTTCTTCTCTGCAGCGGGAGAAGAGAAGACAGCGAATCTGTGGCCCCCCAAAGAAACACGCTCTTCATCTCCCTCTGTGTTTCCGAGCGTGTAAACTCAGCTGGAATCACAGCTAATAAATAGGTCATCTTGTACTTTCAAAATAAAAACACACCAGATTTCAGTGGAATAGCGGCTGTACATTGAAAAAAAAAGCTGTCAACTTCACTACAATTTCCCTGAACCCTGCACTGTAGAGAGGTACCCTGTCACTCAGAGCCCAGCACACTTCTACTGAAATATCTCCTTGACTGCGTAAATAATGAACAGCACTGCACGGAAATATCTAGGCCCACAGCCACCTTTCTCCGGTCTCCCAAAGAAACCAGATGCAAATGACAGGTGGAGGGGGATCCTGCTCCTCAACTGTTCACTTCGGAAACGAAGGTGGGTGGCCCCCACCACCCCTGGCGTTGTGTATCTCAGACGCAGCCGGGAGGGGTAAAGAGAGAAAGTGGTGGAAACAAAGGTCCCTGCAAGTCTCAAATCAAGGAGGCTGGACTGCCATTCAACAGCTAGTTTGAACTGAACACACAGGGGCTGTGGCAAAAAAGAAAAAAAAAACGGGATATATTGCTAAGAAAGAATGGCTCAGACCCCAGGAGGTGTTTATGACAACAGGAGGCTCACACACCCGCGGACTCAAGGGGCAGGCTTAAGAATCGCTGTAGGAGCCTCTCCTCCTGCGGGTCCTGTTTAGATGAATGCACTATTGAGATTTCCTGGGTACAGGCTCTCCTCACTCATCAACACTACTGCCCAGCAGACGGCCTCTGGCTCTTAGAATCTTTCTGCACTCTCTTCTGCAACATTTCCCGAGTCTTAAGTATATGGGTTGTGTTGTCGATGTATCCATTAGGGTTGGGCCCCCCACGGTCAGTGTTTTTGTTGTTGTTGTTGTTGTTGTTGTTGTTGTTTTGAGACAGGGTTTCTCTGTGTAGTCCGGCTGTCCTAGAACTCACTCTGTAAACCAAGCTGGCCTTGAACTCACGGAGATCTACCAGTTTCTGCCTCCTGAGTGCTGGGATTAAAGGTGTGCGCCACCACCATCTGGCTTTCTCTTGGCATTTTTTACCATTTGTCGATTTCTGTTGACATGCCATTATGGATAGAAAAAAAAATCCAAGTCCCACCCATAGGTGAAAAGCTACAGGTTTTTAATGGCATCTGAGAGAGGGAGGTTAGATTTTCTCCAGGGACCAGCCCCAGTCTGTGTTCATTTCAATCCCTTACTTCTCCCTAGAATCCTGGATGACATTGACTAAGGCCACCACCACCCACTATAAGAAAGGAAGGGTGGATTTGGGTAGAGTCCCGCAGGTGAGCCGAGCGTCCTGGGGTCAAGAGGGTGTCTTAGTTACCCTTCTTACCACGTGACCAAACACTAGACAAGAAGTAACTTCAGGAAGAGAGGGTTTTTTTGGTTCACAATCCGGGAAGATACAGTCCTTTGTGGTGGAGAAGGCCTGGTAGCAGGAACACATGGTAGCCGGTCACATCCCAGCCACAGCCAGGAAGCGGAGGGCGAACAGGAAGTAGGGCTGAGAATGGGCAGAATGTGAGGGTGGTTATCAAAACTCAAGGCCCACCCGCAGCAACTCGGTTCCTTCAGCAATGCCCCACTTCCCAACTGTTCCACATCCTTTCAAAACAGCACCTCCAGCTGGGGACCGTGTGCTCTGATACAGGAGCCTGTGAGGGGCATTCCGCATTCAAACCTCAGGAGAGGGCATTTGTGCCTCTGATGCTCTGGGGCCCGCAGGTGTTTTCCCCAGTCGAGCCGAGGTATAAAGTGAGTTAGGTTATGGTTTGCTGGGTGCTTTCTTCCCCCGCCCCTCTTTTCAACTCTTCCTGTGTCCCCCTACTCCCTTCAAATTCATGACAATTTCTTCTTTTCTTGCTATTGTTGTTGTGTGTACAAATTCACCCCTTGTTTCTTTCCCTTGTCCCGTGGACAGTGGGCGGGGAGGACATCTTCAGGTGACATCATTCAGAATTTTAGGGAAAGGTAAAGGCTGGAAATAAACACAGAGGACTCTGGATTCCGCTCATGGGATTGAAGGAGGTGGTAATGCCAGACGCCGTTAAACTGCGTGTTAGCTGAACTCTCGCCATCTTTCCAGTCAGAATCAAATGCTGAAGAGTGTCCCATCTTATCAGAGTTCTTCCAGTAAACAGATATCTCCATCTACCGGGTCACCCATGAGGACCGCAGGGCTTTCCAAAGTAATTGGGCCTCTTGGAGTTAGCGAGGTGGATAACTGAGAAGGACCCAGATGACTTCTATTGGGTTCAGTATGAAGGAGGGCTCTTCTAGAACCCCCACAGCTGCTGTGATTGACAAGTGATGACACAGCATGGGTCACTAGTGATCGGCTTGGTGTGTGGCTTATGCAGTGTAGAACAATGATGAAGGGGACCAGGCTCGCAGTAAATCTTTGAAATTTTTCTATCAGGCCCCCCAAATGGAAGTTATGACATCACGTGAATAGATAGGTGGGGGAATGGCGACACTTTCATTAGCGCACTCACTCTCTGTCTCTCGAACTTTGGGAGGGGGGAGAAAGGATTGTTTTAATTAGCTGGGTTGAAAAGGCCTGCACTGGTGGCCAAACCCCCTGCTGTTCCCAGGATTACCCTGTCAGGTAATCAGTACAATGACAGAGCATCCCAGCCCAAGAGAAGCAAGGGGTCCTCCCAGTCCGTGTTAAGCGCTTTCAAATGCTGTTCTTTCTTTGGGCATTCAAGTCTGATTAACATGCAATATTGGGTTTTATCAAACAGCTCAGTATCCTGCCACTAAAGATCCCATTGTAGCTTGAGACCAGCTATGTGTCCTCCTGATTTTCCTTTTGTGTCCTGGGCTATTTAGGCAAAGCAGGCATCTGATGAGTGACCGTGATCATGGTTTCAATGTCCTCATTTGGATTTCCTCCTGAAAAGTTCAGCTAGCAAGGCTGGCCCCTGCCTGTACACACCTCCACTGCTCCCAGGCGCTGAGTGGCTAAGAGCGCAGCGTCCTTGACGTGAATTGCGCATCAATGGCATGGAAGTATGCTTCCGCCCACCTGTGTGCAGAGATGACGGTGCCTTTCTTCACAGAGAGCCCATCTTGAAGTCTTAAAGGACCTTAAGTTTGAGTTGAAAATAAATCTAGATGTGTGTAGGCATGCCAAAGCTGCTGTTGACTAGGAAACTGTCTCCCGGGTCCTCATTAAACCGTTCGTTTATTCGCTCATCCTGCATTTATTGAGCATCTACTTTACGTCAAACACTATGGGCCCTGGGGGTGCAGAGACCAAGAGAACCCAGCTTCTGCCCACAAGGAAACCCCCAAAGCAAACTTTTAATGTGATGGGAGAGAAATCCATGTTGTGACATTATGGCTACAGATATTGGGAGTGCATAAAAATCTCAGAGCAGGGGTGGGGCGCCCAAAGACTTCCAGAAGAAGAGGACTGAGATGGCTTCTATAAGATGACTGGAGAATGGCACATCGAGCCCTAGAGGGCACAGTGGGGAGAAGAGAAACCACATCAGGTAGGGACAGCAGCCTGTCCACTGCCGGGTGACCGGCTCCTGACAACTGGGTATCCATCCTTGCAGTGGTGTCAAAGTTTAAAGTCCTGCAACAGGGGAATGCTGGAAATGAACTCTGCCTCTTCTATCCCCATGTTTGATAGCCACAGATTTAGGACTCACTGATAGAAAATACTAGGACCTGCTGTTTTTCTCATCGTTATGCCTTATTCAACTATCTCCTTAGCATGTATTAACGATTATAATTTAGATTTCATCTAAAGTATATAGAAGGTCTGGGGATGTAGCTCAGTTGCTAGAGCATTTGCCTAGCACGCACTAGGCTTAGATTCCATTCTCAGCACCAGGTAAGCTAGGCATGGGGGCACATGCCTGGAATCTCAGCACTCAAGAGCTAGAGGCAAGAAGACGAGACATTTAAGGTTATCCTCTGCTACATAGGGAGTTCAAAGCCAGTCTGAGCTACATGGGATCATGTCTAAATAAGTAAGTGGAAGCGACAAACCACCACCGCAGCCTCTTTGGCAGGAGATGCAGGCAGGCACAGAGTGGGCAGGTCCCAGAGGCCTCAGGACCAGGTGTGCCTCAGTCCCAGCACCCAGAACTATGGCAGGACAGGAGATGGCCCTGCTTCTACCTCTCCTTGCTATGCTTGGAAGGAACTTCACTACCAGGGCTACCCACAGTGTGCCCACTCTTTCTTTAGAGCCGAACAATCAGCATCTGTGGGCCAGGAGTCAACAGAGAGTATAGGGGTTGACCTGCATCTCCAAGGCCTGGGTATTGCAGTCCAAACTCCCACTACCTTAAGATGTGGCCTAACCCAACATGCCTGAGAGAATGCCCTGTGAAGAAAAATGTCACATCTCCATGCTGAGGAGAGAGCCCTGTGCCTCTGGCTGTCTAGCCATGAAGCAACCAATGTCTGGTCTTTTTTCTAAGGAGTTATTTATTTTATTTGTACAGGTGTATGCCTGCACACATCTCTGGGCGCCACATGCATGAAGTGCTCAGAGAGGCCAGAAGAGGTTACCGGGTCCGCTGGACTTACAGACAGTTGTAAACTGCCGTGTGCCCATGTAAAACCCAGAGTCCTCTGCAAGAACAGCACATGCTCTTAACCGCAGAGCCATCTCTCCAACTCCTAAGTCCTTATTTATTTATTTATTCATTTATTTATTTATTTATTTATTTATTTATTTATTTATTTATTTATTTATTTTAAGGCAGGGTCTCACTATGTTGCCCGGCTGGTCTGGAACTCACAGAGATCCACTTGCCTCTGACTCATGAGAGCTGGGATGAGGGCTGTGCCCCGAGCTGTGCTCCACCACTGCCCAGCTAAATGTCTGCTTAAGCTACTTCTCCTTTACAGTTTGCTATGGGCCTTGGGAACTGAGAGGGGGAATTGCTAGATATAAAAAGGAGAGAATTTTTTTAATTGCTGTATACTAATTAAACAAAATATTGGGTTTTATTATGTTTTTATGCATGACCTTGTCTGCCTCAATTGCCTGCCCTTCTCCCCTGTCCACCCCACACTGGCTCCCTTTCTCTTCTCATACAGTACCTCTTACGCTTTATTTTTAAAATATTTGTACTTATTCTTTGACTCTCTACTTTTGTGTCTTTTGTTTAAAATATAGATTCCATGTGTAAAAGGAAACATGGCACCTGTCTGCCTGAGTCCAGCTCATTGTGCCTGCTGTAACAACTTCTGGTTCATCCATTTTCCTGCCAGTAACATGACTTTCTTCTTCCTTATGACTGAGTAATGCTCCGTGATGTATCAGTACCACATTTCATCCTCTATTCATCCGCCGATGGATGCCCAGGCTGGTTCCGTAAGCCCGCTGTTGTGACTGGACCAGGGGAAAAGGTGTGCAGTATCTCTGGAGCAGGGTGCTGACTTTGATTCCTTTGGGTGTATTCTCAGGATTGTTATAGCTGGATCATACGATAGTCCTATTCTTAATTTTTTTGAGGAACTTTCATACTGATTTTCAGTATGGTTGGCTGTGGTTTACATTTCCATCAGTAGCGTAGAAAGGTCCCCTTTCCCTGCATCTCATTCAGTATTTGTTATTTGTTTTCTTCATCTTTCTTTTTTAAAGTATTTTTTATTTTAAATTTTTTATTCATTTCACATACTAACCACAGTTTCCCCTCCCTCCTCTCCTCCTGCTCCCCTGTCTCTGTCTTTCTTAATTTTTTTTCTAATTTTAAGTCTATGAATGTTTTGTCTGCATGTATGTTGTGTATTTCTTGCATGCCAAGTGCTGAAGGAGGTCATAAAAGGCATCAGATCTCCTGAACTGGAAGACATTTTGAGTTGCCATATAGGTGCTGAAAACCGAACCCAGGTCCTCTGGAAGAGTAGCCAGTGCTCTTAACCGCTGAGCTGTCTGCAGTTTGTTTTCTTGATAGCACCCATGGGCTAGGGGCTGGGCTGGCACCAGCAGGCAGAGGTAGGTGGGAAAGGGGAGGAGGCAATGGCTCAAATGCAGAGAAGTCCTATTGCAAAGGGAGCAGGGAAGCTGGAGAGACAGATCAGCTGGTATGGTCCTTACTGCATGAGCACGGGGGCTGGGTCTGACTCCACTGCATCCACACAGATGCCCAGCTGGCATGGCAGCCGCCTGTGATCCCAGCATTCCTGGGAAGCCAACTATGCTGGGAGACTAGCTGGATAGCTAGACTGACAGAATAGACTCTGGGTTCAGCAAGAGACCCTACCTCAGTAAATAGAGTGGAAAGTAATCGAGGAAGGCACTTGATGTCAACATCCGGCCTCTGCTAGCATGCCCACACACATGTAAGCAGGCATACACACATGTACACACACCACACAAATACATACAAAAACAAGTTTTTTGTTTTTTCTTTTTTTAAAGAACAGTAAACAGTGTGGAAGGGGGTCTTGCTACCTCATCACAGGAAAAGAAAAAGTCCTTGCAGCAGACAGAAGTGTGGTCTCTGATGCTGGAGATGCCACTTCCGAGCAACCGAAGCCTGGCTGAGGCTGGCTCACCTGCATTCCCCAGCACACTCTCCGAAGCCTGGAAATAATTCTGTGGCAGGCTTTTTATATCGATGGATTTTCCCATTATTATCCAGCACCTTGTTTCTATTTAGATTAATAACCATGTAATGATCACCTTTGCAGTGATTTAGATGGTGTCATTTTAAGAAATTATGGGTCTATCCATCTCCTGCTTCCCCTTTCCCTCTGCCCTCCTGGAATTATTCCCAAAGAAGAAACCAATTAATAGCAGCTTGACTGCTCCAACGCAGCTCTCTGTACAGTGTAGCGATGCCTAATGGAGTTTTAATTTCCCCATGGTGAGTCAATATTTACTTTAAGAAAGAAAAATGTCACCATAAACCACTGCCCCTAGTGAATTTGGTAGCACAAGGAGTGAGCGGGGTTTTTTTT
>LOJH01000904.1:37332-57816 GCA_001685095.1 Ellobius talpinus | reverse complement strand
ATGATGTCCACATTGCAGGGACAATGCGTGATGTCCACATTGCAGGGACAATGCGTGATGTCCACATTGCAGGGACATTGCGTGATGTCCACATTGCAGGGACAATGCATGATGTCCACATTGCAGGGACATTACATGATGTCCACATTGCAGGGACATTACATGATGTCCACATTGCAGGGACAATGCATGATGTCCACATTGCAGGGACAATGCATGATGTCCACATTGCAGGGACAATGCATGATGTCCACATTGCAGGGACAATGCATAATGTCCACATTGCAGGGACATTGCATGGTCTTCACACAAGGTTTCCCTAAAATAGCATACACTGCTGATGTCAAGATGTTAGATTTCCGGGGCTTGGGGGTATAGTTCACATGTAGAGTGCCTATCTGTCATGCAGAGGGTCCTGAGCTCCATCTTCAACATTGCAAAATTTATCCTATTTCAACTCAGACTTCCAACTCCTCTTAGAAATGATTTGGTGACTCAGGACCATCTCCCAGCTAATAACCTCCGATGGATTAAATTCTGGCCTTGTATGCATATGTTGATGTTCTAAGGCCTTAGTTCTACAGAACGTAAGCTTAACTTAGAGACAAGCTCTTTAAAGAGGTAATAAAAATCAGATGAGGTCTTTGCCATGGGTCCTAATGGTTACTGTTGGTGTCCTTATGAGACAGGAAAACTGGGGTCTAGAAAGATGGCCCAGTTGATAAAGTGCTTGCCATGTGAGTGTGAGACCTGAGTTTGGATCCCCAGCACCCACATTAAAACAACAAAAACAAAAACTATACATGGTGCCACATGCTTGTAATCCCAGTGCTCAGAGTTGAAGACAGGTAGATCCTCGGAGCTTCTTTACTGGTCAGCCTAGCAGAGTGGGTAAGACCCAAGTTATTCAATGAGAGATCCTGCTTCAGAAAAATAACGTAGTGAGCAATTGACAAAGTGAGCCTAACACACACACACACACACACACACACACAAATACACCTGTATACACCCATATACAGAGAGGAGCAGAGAAAGGGAGAAAGAGAGAGAGAAGGAAGGAAGGAAAGGAGAAATTTGAATACATAGAGAGCCCAGATACAGGTGCAGCTCAGAAGGAGCCAGTCCTGCCACTACCTGACTATCTCAGACTTCAGCCTTCAGAACCAAGTGCAAGTCTTTCCAGTCTTGGTATTTCCTTAGACAGCCCTAGCCAATCAATACACAGCCCTTAGCAAGCAAGTCTGGATGCCAGTCAAGGGAGTCCTCTAGATATCCTCCCCCCTCCAAGCTTTGATTGTCCCACCTCCTGCTGCTACCTTGTAAAGCGGTAGAGGTGAAGACTGCCTTTTCATGCAGCAGAACTGTCCCACTGTAAGGCAGGAATTCTGAGGACATGCTCCGCAAAACTGGGTTCACTGAAGCTACAGAAGGGTGGGAAGAATTCAAGTCCCCTTGGTTGGTGGGCTGGCAGCAGGCTGGCCATGTTGTTGAGGTTTGAACTGTCTGCCATGCAGGGAAAAGAAATGCTCCTCAGTCTGAACTGGGAAAGATGCCTGATGGCTTGCACCCTGTGGGCTATAGCCAGATGGCATCGACATCACCTGAGACCATGTTAGAAACATAGAAGTTCGGGTCCCAGCCTGAGCTGCCGTCTGAGAATCCACAGGTACCATACTCGCCAGGGTATCTGGATCATATTCAAGTGACCACTGGCTACACCATGGGATTGCACGGGGCTAGCAATACCTAGATGCCTCCCCTAGGAACTCCACTGAAATTATTCTAGGGTTTGACTTAGACACCAGATTTTGAAACATCTTCCAATGATTGTGATGCTAAGCCATGTCTGAGAGCTAGCTCTGCTGTAGGCATTGACAACTTCTGATGGCTGAGCCATAGCCCACAAATGCTGGGATAAGGGAGCTCGAAAAGCGAGTGAAGCCCAAAGATACCTACTTGCCCAAGATCCAGTGACTGTTCTTGGCAGAGATGGGACACACAGGTGGGGGCTTGGATGCTCTGATACTGCTCAAAGGTTTTTCTATCTCTTGGGTCTAGAAAATGCTTCATGGGAGGAGTTTGGTCCTGAAGAATCGAGCTGATTTGAGTCCTTCTTGTGAAATCCAAGATGTGCCCAGTTTCTGAGAAAGCTGGGAAAGGCAACCAGGCTGCTGATGGTTCTCATGAAGGCTGAAGGGAAAACAATCCTTCCTGGAAACCAGCAAGGGACCTCAGGAAGATGCAGGGGGAGGAGCCTGCTCCCATGTACTGGTCTTCCTGCCACACTGTGGTCATCACTCAGTGATCCTTAACTAGGACTTTCAAGACTCAAATGTCGCCTCCTGCCCACATTTTTCACAGTGACTGGGAAGGTAGCAGATAAGAAAGTGTAAGGACATGAAGCCTGGGGTTCTGGAACCCCATATTTGAGATTCAGCTCCTCATTAACTGACTGTGAACTTTGGGTTAGGTATAAAAGCCTTCTGAGTCTGAGTGCATCTGTGGATTGGGGGGAATACTGATAGCCATAGACGCATGGATCCAGGCCAGTTACAAGAAAGAAGGTATGTGAAAGTATACCCGGGGACACTGCCCACGCTGGAGAGATATTCCTGCTCTGTCTACTGGTAAGGGTGGTGCCTGTGTGATGCACTCCATGCACACACATGTAACCATACATTATTGGCCTGTAAATGCATGTATGTGCTCACATGTCCACCTTTCCCCACTCAAGTCTCTCAGGGCCAGTTGTGCCTCAGAAACCTAAATTTTGCAGATTTTCCAAGCCAGCATGATATCTCACAGTCAAACACTTTAATATTATAATAGAAAATCCTGTGAACAGTCACATGAGAATGGGTACAGAATGGCTCCATGTCTGTTCTGATCTGATTTCATTTTCAGAATATTTTTGACTTCAGAGTGAGAAAAGGGACTGTATGCATGCCTGTAACCATAATACTTGGGAAGCTGAAGCAGGAGGATCACTGTCCAAGGCACAGCAAGACTCTGTCTCAAAAAAATAAGAGAAGGGTTGGTATGATGGCTCATCGGATAAAGGTGCTTACTGCTATATCTCGTGAGTTGAGTTCAAGATTACCAGAATCTACCTGGTAGATGAGTTGCCCTCTGACCTCCACATGAGCTATATTACATGCACACACAACACACACACAATTAATACACAAATAAGTATTAAAGTAAAAATAAGGAGTTGGGGAGATGGCTCAGTTGGTACAGTGCTTGCTCTGCAAGGATGAGGACTGAGTTCACCCCTAGCATCCATTCCTAATCCTGCTTCAGCCTCCCAAGTGCTGGAATACAGACTAGTACCATCATTTCTGGTCCATGTGTGACTTTATATGTTTTGGTACTGAGTTAGAGTGCCCGACTATCTCAGTATGCCTGGGACTAAGGAAAGTTGTAAGGACATGGGATTTCTGTGGTAACATGAGAACGTCATGGGTAAACTGGGGCAAGGAGCTGTCCTGTTTGTACTGTCAGTGCAACTATCTAGGTGTGTTCTGTGGTTCTCTTTAGTGTGCACCTCCTCTGTGTACCCTGGTATGCACATCTGTGGGTGTGTGATATTTACTGAATGTGTCTGTGTGTCAGCCTCTGCACCTGTCACATGCCTCTCCTGTGTCATTCTGGTCACGTGTCTACCTATGGGTCCCATGCCCCCTGCCCTGATTGTATATCTCAGATTCTGCATGTTTATGTCTGCATGATGTAGAATTGTCTGTGTGTGCTTCTGCATGTCACTGCTATTTCTTTGTATGTGTATGTATGAGTATGTGTTTGTATGTGTATGTGTCCATATGTGTATACATGAGTATGCATGTGTGTGTTTGTGTATGTGTGTTATGTGTGTGCATGTGTATGTATGTGTGTATTTATGTGTTTATGTATGTATGTATGTATATGTGTGTGTGTCTGAACTACTGAGGATACATCTTCTACTTGTGCCTGTGAGTCTGTATTTAGGTGGCAGAAGCTGTCCAGAGCAGCACCAGGGTGGTCCTGGGCAGTTCAGCATGTCCTTGATTTCTTCTCCACCCACAGCTCTCACATCCACCTCTTTCCAAATCCAGCCCCCGCTCAGCCCCAGGCCAGAGCCACTTCACAGTACTCACGCACTCTTCAGGACTCCACAGCATCTTCCTTTACCTCAGCTCTTCACATAACTGCACACCCCAGGTTCTCCTCATGCCACACCTTCCCCTCTCAGCACCCTCCATGAGAGCTTGCCCCACCTGTCCTTCTGGTGTCCTTATCTTTTTCCTGCTCACCTCCATCTCATTTGCACTGTAAAGCCTCACCCCAACTCCCAGAATCAAGCATCTCTGGCCTCCTGAAACCCTAGATGGGCAGAGGCAGCTACCAGAAACTAGACTGTTTTGTCATACAGTCGGTGTTCTAGTGGCTGCTTTGCAAATGAGGGAATTAAAGCTCAGAGAGGCCGGGATACCAGCCCAAGGTCTCCCAGCTAAGAGGTAATGAAGCTGGTTCCACAGTCTGAACTCTTTCACCAGGATATCATATCACTCTCTCTTTTGGGTGCCTGCCTGACTCATGGGCCTATGGATTCTTTGTAGCCTGAAACTGCCTTCCCAGTGCTTGGTGCCATCTGGGTACCTCGTAGGCACTCCATAAAGGTTTCCTGAATGAATTTCTGCTCTTGGAAACAACCTTAGCTTTCATTAGTGTGATTTACACAAGTGCTGGGATTCTCTAGGCCGCAAGACTGGAGATAGGGTGGCCATAATTTATCAGAAAACACGGCAGCAGCTCCAACTCTCCTTTCAGTGCAAAAGGAGAAGGTAAATTGATGGCCAGCAGCCCAGCATGGGAGGCCTGTGACAGTGGGCACCCACCCCAGCTAACACTGTGAAGCTCCAACAGGGATGACCCTCCATCAGTCCCCGTGTGGCTCTGATCACGCAGGCCCTTCCACCTGCTGCCTAAGGGTGGCCACAGTGGGGTCAGCTGCCTCTCATTGATCGCGCTGCTCAGGTCGACAAATGGTGCCTTTGAAAGTCCATAAAAAAAGAGAGACACTCATTCGTCCCTGATCGATCACCTCTTGCTGCCCCCTGTGTGGCACGTGCGGCTGTAGCACAATGCAAGCTTGTCACGGGTACTTGATCTCTGCAGCAGGATTAATGGCTTCTCACATGTGACTCCTACCCACCTCCTTCCCCTCATCCTGAGCCAGGCATTTCCAGACAATACTGAGTGGCTGAAGAAGCCCCAAGCTCCCTGAGGCCCTCCTTAATCAAGATTGACGGATATGGGACAGAACATCTATAGATACCCCCAGGCTTCGGTAAGAAGCCCGAGCCTACTCCTCCTGGGGCGGGCAGGCAGGCAGGCAGGGCAGCTGCCTCAGCCTTCCCAGATGTCCAGGGGAATCCATTCTCTTCTGATCCCGGACACAGCTGGCAGAGCCCTAAGAGGCCTACCTGAAGGGCCTTGGGCTGTGCCAGAGCAGGCCATCAGATCAAAGGGCTCCAGCTCAGACAGGCTTTTGAGCATGGAGCTTAGGACACTGGCTTGCTTCCCACTCTAGCTCTGGTGACAAGCTAGCTTAGTGCCCTTTTCCTCCCAAGGCTGCCTCTGCTTGGCCTGTGAGTGATGAAGGAGGTTTTCCTGGGCTATGACGGTTATTGCATTAGTGCTGATAACTCCAAAATTAATCATTATAATAAGACCTGCTGGGCTGCTGATGGAGACGGATGGCTGCTCCATGTTCTGGTGGCACCGTGCTCCCCGCCGAGCCGCGAGATCATGTCCCCATCTTTATAGCTCCCCGGGGCCCTGCAGGATGTGAATATTGAATTAACATCTCTCTCTTACTCTCTGGAGCGCTTGTGAATATGATTCCTGAGCTGTACTGTTACCTCTGCAGGACAAACCCTTCTGCTTGAGGGCAAACACAGGAACGGCATGGCAGTTCACCACCCTGTGTCCCACCAGTGCCCATCTATGACTCAGGCCATCTAGGGGCATTGAGTCTGGGCACCGCCCATGGTCCCTTCCATGGAACCCAAAGTAGAAATCAGAGGGCTATCTTGCCTTTAGACCCACCACAGGCCAGGCAGTTAGTGAAGAGATCTTGAAAACACCCCTTAGGACAAATAGCTAACTCAGCAGCCCTGTAGTTCACAGGGAGCAGGGAAGGACCCCAGGAAAAGGCCTGACTTTTCCCCACTCTCCACCTAGAGACAAATTCACATAGCAACGAGGCACCTTGCCCCAGTGTGAACCAGGCACGAGGGGCTCTGAGGGAAAGACATTAGAGTGGGGTGAGGACCCAGTTCTTGTCCCTGCGCTGCTGCTACGGTATTTGGGTAGGTGAGCTGGCCTCAGCTTTAACACCCTACTTTGTGGATCTGCTGATGTCGCTTCTACTATAGTCCACCATGCACACTGAAGAAAGTGCTGGTCAGAACGTGGGCACAGTTGAAGGGATAAACTGAACTCTCTTGCTGCACAGGTGAGGAAGCTGAGTCCCCGAGATGAAAAGAACCCTGCTCAGAAGCTCAGCCTAGAAGATAGCCTGTCTAGAGATTCTTCTCCAGCAGAAGTTGAAAAGGAGCTATTCTCTGCCAGCAAGGTCACTCAGCAGTGTTTGCCACTGAGCCTGACTTTCTAAGTTCGATCCCCATGGCCCACAGAGGGGAAGGAGGATGCTGATGACTGAGGGCTGTCTCTGGGTACCACGTACACATGCGCTTGTGCATACTTGCAAGCACACACGCTCTCTCTCTCTTAATTAATTGATGAATAAAACATGTTTTTAAAAACGAGCTATTAAATCATTTTTGTTTGCTCAGTGGTTATTACCACAGGGAGCCACGAGAGGGCTTTCCTCCCTCTGATAAAGTGCGAGCTGGGGCCAAGAGTGGGTTTTGCCAGGAGCCTAGAGCCATGCTGTTGCCACTGGTGGTCAAGCCACTGACTGGGCCATCTGTGCACCATCCTCCATGCAGGGAGTTTTCCACAGGAGACCGTGTCCAGCTGCCCTGCATCCCCCACTCAGCCCAGGCAAGCCTGGTTTTGAAAAGTATCCACCTGAAGTCCACCACAGGCCCTGGGAGACCTGAAGGGGACTGGCCTTCATAAGGCAGCTCACAGCCTTGACTACGGCCTCCCCTGCCTAGCTAGGCTCTTGTGCAGAGCTCCAGTATCTGTGTGTCTCACTCTCTCCAGCTTCAAAGGCGGTGATGATCTATTTCCCTTTCGGCTTCCTCCTTAAACCACAGACAGCATCTACTTCTTTTGCTTGGCACTGCTCTTCCCTGTGTGCCTGGCAAAGCTCCCTTCCTACAATCCAGATTCCAGCTCACAGATTCTCAACCCTGGAAGCGTCCCCCATCTTCTTGTGGCTCCGCCCCACAACATTCACCCTAGGTGGGGGTTCACCTGCTACAAGCGCAGAACTAGGTTTGGGGTCAAGTCTGTGCATCTCTGTGTTCGGGGGTGGCACAGGGTTGGCACAGGTGATGTCAATGGCTAGATGGTGAGTGGCAAGATTTTCCAGACAGGCTTGCCAGCTGGCCCTACATGTATGCACATCCCTCCACACAGCAGCTGGTCTAGGAGGGCTGCACTCTTTCTCCCTCCCCCAGGCCTTTGTCTGCACTACTCCGCAGGGCCAGGAGCCAGGAGTCCCTGGCAGATGGAGTAGATGGGAGTGGGAAGGAGGAGAGGTTGAGGCTGAAGCCACCATGCATCTGTAGCCTGTCTAATAAATGGAGCTCCTTGGGGGTCCGACGGGAGGCCCTGTGATCTGACCAGCTTAGCAGGCCCTTTATCTTCTTTTCCCCTGAGGGTAGGGCAGGGGCTTTTGTCTGAAGTCTTTGATCAGAATGTGTGTCCTTCCCCCACCATGAATAGGAAGCAAAAAAATATGATCCCATGATCGTCCTGCGAGGAAGCAGCTGGCTTTGGGAGGTGAGGTAGATATTGAGGGTGTGCCTGCCTTCGCTGGAAGGCTCTTCTGGGCCTAGGTAACTCCATAACTGACTAAGGAGATCGTGCCCTGTCCCCTGCCTTTTGCCTGCTTTGTAATGTCACCATTATCGGCTCTACTTTTACCTTACTGGAGAAGCTCCAAGGACTTTTCCTACCTGGCATGGGCTCCTCAAGATGGGAAGAGTCATTGTCCAAGGGGAGTAGGGGCCTCCCTGCCACACTCATTTGAGGAACACAGATGAAAGATAGCCATGGTAGGGCTGCCAGTCTTTAGGGAGGTCAAACCCAGTGGTCATTAGCGCCCTCCGCTCCAGCCAAGGAGGAGGGTTCAGACTTTCTTAACTCATTAACGAAGGTCCATCCGTCTTGTCTCTCTGTGTTGACACATCCATTGCCCCAGCAGCTGACACATTACCCTCTGTGAAGGGGTGGGGGTCGGTGAGCTAGAGAAGGAAGAATCTGGAAAAATTCCTTATTGTTTCACCTGCTTTGAAATCCCAGAATGCTCTGGGCTGGGTTTGATGTGAATTGCAACACTCCCCTTCTGTAGGACCTTAGGCAAGCCACTTCTCTCATGGGACTTCAGCTTCTGCCCGTGTATAATTGGGACACCAATCTAATCCCTTGATCGGGTGTTTTTAAGGTAAGGTAAGACAATGGAAGGGAGCTGTCTACCCTCAAGACACCAGGATTATTACTTGCGTGTATAATTGGTGTATGTGTGTGTCCATGTTTCTGTGTGTGCATATGTGCATGTGGGTGTTTATACATATATGCACACATGTGTGCAGAGGTCAGAGGTCCACAGTGGCTATCTTCCTCAGTCACTGTTGGCTCTCAGTACTGGAATTACAGATTCACACCACCATGTCTGGTTTTTATATGGATGCTGAAGATCCAGCTCTAGCTCAGGCTGACCTGGAATTCACTTGTAACCCAATCTGCCCTCAATCTGGGCCATTCTCTACCTCAGCCTCCTAAGTGCTGGGCTTATAGGTGTGAGCCATCATGCCCAACATAAGCACGTATTTTTTTTAGTAAAAACATGTTGTAGAAAATTAAACAAAGGAAGAACCCACTATTTGCATGTTTATGTTTCCTTCTGGCTTCTTCCACGTCTGTTCCAGATGCTCACATGGCAACATATTTCTGAAGATTTTTCCTCCATTTAATGACATAAGCAATTTCTATGCTGCTGTATAATATTCACTTCACCTTTTTTATCTGTTTATTTTACATCCTGGCTGCAGCCTCCCCCAACTTTACTTTTTAAAATAAAATTTCAAAAAATCATCCGTTGGGATTGGCTGTGGTAGTACACAGCTCTTCTTCCAGCTGCTCTTGGAATGCAGTTTAAGAATCTTGTTAGCCCAAGAGTTTGAAGCAGTTTGGGCAACAGTGGTGAGTCTTCATTTCAATAACAATAACACATTATGATGATTAAGAAAATTCGATATTGTGAAACTTCACATTCTCTCCTAAAACACTCTATTAATTCAATTCAAAACCAATCAAAATGCTAATAAGATTTTTCTATTTGGCAGATTGGCACTAAAATTTTTATGGGTGAATAAATGCTAAGGCAATTATGAAAAGGAAGAATAAAGAGAAGGAAATTGCCTCAAGATGTGGAAAACTGTGTTAATGGTTTAGTAGCTTATTTTTATTTATTTATTTTTGAGTCAGGGGCTCTCTGTTATGTTCTGGATGTCCTGGAACTCACTATGTAGACCAAGCTGGCCCTGAACTCACAGAGATCCATCTGTTCTGCCTCTCAAGTGCTGGTATCAAGGGTGTGTGCCACCATGCCCAGCCACTTTAGTAGTTTAAAGCTATAGGAATTGACACAGGACAAAACAAATCAATAGAACAAAGTTTGGAGATCTATCGTGCAAACATATGTAAAAATTAAGTGTATAAAAAGGAGTTCTTCAGAAATAGTTCGTTTAGAGGCTAGAGAGACGGCTTGAAGGATAAATGGATTGCCGTGTGAGCAATGAGGACCAGAGTTTGGATCCCCAGCTCCCAAATGATCAGAGGCTGGGCATTATGGCCCTCCTGTAATCTCAGGTTCAGACAGGATCCCTAGAGAGATGGCTAAGCAAGACTAGCCAAGTCAGGATGCTCTGGGGTCAAGTGAGAGACTTTGCCTCAGTAGATGAGGTGGAGAGAGATTAAGGAAGACACCTTACATGTACATGCATGCTTGTGCACATGTACACATATATGCAAATACACACATGCATTCAGCACCACATATACATACAAAATTAATAATGTATTTATAGAATGGCTAAATATTCTAGACTACACTAATTCCTCTGCCTCTCCTGCTGGCTTAGGTGTGGACCATGATATTATTATGAATGGGTACAAAGCCATTGTTCTCTGCTATGATATGTTCAGGAGTCTCCCATTTATTTATTTGTGTGTGTGTGTGTGTGCGCGTGTGTGTGAGATGGGGGTGGGAGTGCATATGTCATACCATGCATTTAGAGGTAAGAGGATAGATTTGTAGAGCCAATCCTCTTTTTCCACTTTTACATGTGTTCTGGGATCAAATCAGGTCATCAGGCTTCAAGGCAAGTGCTCTGATCTACTGAGCCATCTCACCAGCCCAATTTACCTATGAAACAAAATTAAAAAACTATTAAAGACCTTTCATAGAGCAGCTATGCCTCTAAAGAACCTCCCATCCCACTCCCCCACTGCTCACACACACACACACACACACACACACACACCACACCACACCTGATTTTAGATTGTTTCCTTAAAACTGGGATTGCTGGGCTGGAGGATAGGGCCATGAAAAGGCTCTTAGCAAGTAACCCTGAACTGCTCCCCCAAAGGTACGGCTAGAATCCCTCCCTCCTTCATTCCCTGCTTCCCTCTTTCCTCCCATTGAGCTTGTGTGCTAGGCTGCATTATAGAGCTAGGGATCAACGTCAGGGATAGAACTTAAAATTCATCAGTGGAGAGACCTGGAAATGATGATCCTAGTGTCAGCAGAGTCCCAAGGAAGGCATCTTAGAGCCAGGGACATTTCCACTGGATTGCCTTTCAGAGGTGGGCACAGGAAGAGGGCAGAGGCAGATCACAGAGGGCCTTGAATGCCAGACCAAGGAACTAGAACTGTGCCCTGTGGCCATGGAGAGCCACAGACAGTGGAGGAGCTGCTGAATGAATTCTCACCACATCATAAGATTTACAACTCTAAATGTAGGGCCTGCCTGGCATGTGTGCGTGCCACTGTACCTACCTGACACTCTGTAACAAGACATCCTCCTGCATCCAGCTTGGCTTCAGGCTCAACTCTGCAAGTCTAGAAAAGGACAAGAGCCTTCTCTGGCCCTTTCTTACACACACCCCCCTCCAGGAACCAGCACCTTGTCTCAGAGTCATTATTGTGTTTGGCTGGATCTGTGCCAGGAGAGTATAGTGTTCATCACGTCAGTTCTCAGCCTGGCCCTGCTACTATCTGGAACTGACCGTATCATAGACTGAGTCTGAATGAACCAGTCTGAGCAGCTTTCGCCTTCATTTACACATGGCAAACAGGCACTCACCCTAAATCCAAGCATCAGCTTTAGCGGGACAGCCACTGTCATGGGGCAGGCTGAGACCCACCCGACTTGTATGACTTTCTGGGACTGCTCATCCCCACTGCTTCCTCCCAGCCGCTCTAGTTAAGCCTGTTTGTTCTGGATCTATCTGCACAGGTGGGCACAGGCTGCTTTCTTCCCAACACCCGGCCCAAAGTCTGTTCTGGGGCCCACATGTCCCCCAGGCCGCAGAGGCCTAACGACAAGCCTCATTCATCTTCCCCACTCACCCCAAAGACAAAGGGCCCGATGTGTGTGCAGATGGGCCTGCCCCTCCATCATCCCTTACAACCAGGAGTCGATAATGTGCCTTCAATGAGTCCCACGTGGCCACTGCCTGACCAAGGGTTGGCCAGGCAACGAGGCATGCAAACTCAGGGACTGGATGACAAAGAAAGTCTCCAGGGGAGGGGAGGGGAGGGGAGGGAAAGGGGAAGGATGATCACAACCCCATGGCGGATACCATAACTCATTTCTGACTTGGGTACATTAGGCCTCTCAAAGACCACTTGCCCCTGGACACTTAGCTGCCAAATTAATTGACAAGGGACCCTTGGAGGCAGTTCTTACAGAGCAGGAACCCCTGTGCCCAGAGGCCTGGCTCAAGGAGACATCATTTCCTAGTTAAGGCCAAATTATGACTTGCCAGGCCAAAGCTCATGGCCCTCCTAAGCTGATTGAGACCGTGGTCACTGCAGGGGGCTCACACGTGTGATCAAGAAAACTAGATCCCAGGGACCGCAACTGTCCAATGTCCAAGCACACAGGACTTGGACATTGGAGCTGAGGCCAGAGCCCAAGGCTTTCTCACCCCCTGGTGGCCAAGCTGGCCAGGCCTCTCCATCCTCTGAGGAGGCACCATCATCTTCAGCTCATTCCATCCCACAAAGTCAGTGAGTCCCTGGTCTTGGTAAAGACATGGGACGCCTCTTAAAAGATGCAGATTCAGGGAGGATAGGTAGGGAAAACCATGGATGTGTTCCAGAGTTTTTAGGGTCAGGGCCTGGGCCCTGGCAACCTGTGCCCAATTAAAGAGTAGTTGTGAATCAGAAAGAATGGAGATTCATTCATTGGGAGGAGAAACAATTAAAGAGGTCTAGATATTAGCTTCATTTGAGTCTGTCTTTGGGGTCCTGACATGAGGGTTAGCTTTAAATAGAGAGCAAGTGGTGTGCCTAACTAAGACATCCTGGTGAAGGTGTGGTCCCAGCCATGTTGAACCATCCTTATCTCTGCTCGGGTCTTTCCTGCAAGTGGTCTGGGAAGTGGTTAGAACTGTATAAATCCTCTCCCTGGGGAACAAGCTAGTCCTGTTTGGCACCAGGGTCCTGGTTTTTCTTTCCCAGCATAAGATTCTTGGGGGAATTCCAAGAAACCCTTGAGGTCCATTGTCTCAATATCTGAAGGCTGCAAAAGAACCAGAGACGCAAGCACCTCTTTCTGGAGACTCTCTACTCCTGCCAGGATGCTTGCAGAGGGAATGCCAACAACCGGGAAATCACAGATTGAAGGTCACTGAGCCAGGGCCCAGGCTGGAGGGTGAAGAGGGAAGGAGAGATGCCTGGTCACATTCCTGCCCCGTTGTTGGCAGGCTCTCCCATCAGCCACACCTTCTCTTTAGAATTGGGTTTGCATTTAGCAACATGAAAGATCCCAGACAGGAGCCAAAGACGCCATCACTAAGCCTCCTCTCATGGAGCATTTTCTGTGACCCAAGTGCTGAGCGACATGCTATGGATTCTGGGGAACAAAATCTCATCAGCACCCCAGGAAAAGGAGTTCTCCATTATAGAGTGGAGGGAACAGGCTCAAAGAGGTGAAATCACCTGTAAGAGGGCAGGTTAGAAGGCAGCTTTTCTTCCGGCTTACGGACAAAGGTAAGAGAAGACCAGAGAAGAGGGGCCCAGGTCCAGCAAGAGAAGGAAAAGTCAGGTGAGTTCCAGAGTGGGGATGCTATTTGGTTAGCTGACTGTAGAATACAGCACAAAGAGGAAGCTCATAGCTTCACTAATTCAGAACTGCCAAACTCACTTCCTGCTGGGACCCTCCCCCTCAAGCTCCTCCTATAGGGCTAGACTTTCCCAGGTAGTCTGGTTGCCATAGAAAACTGAACAGAGCTGGGCCCAGAGACCAGTCTTTTCTGGCCCTGCTCTACTTTCCCCATGAGTCCTTTCCTAGTTGTTTTGGAGCCATGTCATGAGGTCAGGCTGCCTACCTGAGGGACCTTCTGCACCCAAAGCCCTTGCTGGTTAACATATGAGGGCATCAAATGGAATACTGGGGGCTAGGGATTCAAGGATTCCTGGCACTGTCTGAGCAGAATAGCAGCTTGGATTTGGAGGCTCGGAAGGAGGGCCAAGCATGAAGGGGCCGTGTTATGAAGTCTGTGAACGCTGAGCCAGAGAGAAGGGCCTCATTCCAGACCATAGTCTCGCCTCTGGAATGTTGTCCTCTGAACAAACAGACTACCACCTTCGGCAGAGCAGCTAGGACTACATGCAAGGGAGCCTCAAGATTGATCTGACCTGTTGACCTCCCCTCATAGAAGGAGGGGCTAGGGAGGATCACTAGACCCTACCCAAAGTTCCAGCCCTTCCTTCCTATGCCTCTCTGCAGGCTGCATGCAATTCTGCCCAGTTACAAGTCTTGTGGTCTCAGTACTGATGTATATGAAGTGTGGTAGGAAAACTGAAGGGAACTCTATGCAGTTATAGGGAGAGCCTCATCCATACTGGGATGAGACTTCTTGATGATGCAGTTGTTTTGGGGTCACTCACACTCGTGTGTAACTGCTCTCCCATGCTCATGTAAGTTAGTCAAACAAACTCTTTGGTTCACCAAGTGTCACTGGGGTTGAGCTGTTCTTTTGATCTGTTGCTGGTGTCTATTTGTGGGGGCAAGGGACAGACATGCATCTGTGGTTCTCCAAGGATATATATGCTACAGTCCTCATGCTCCAGGGGTAGCTCCCTGATTTTAATGGTTGTGCCCAGTAGGAGGCCCCAGGGCTGGTTGCCAATGGGGAAGGTTGTTGGTGAGAGCCTGGTGTGGGCTTGGCGACTGTTCTAAGATGGAGTCCAAAACCCAGACCCTGTCTGGTTCTGAGGCTCCTGCTGTCTTCTGCAGTCCTCGTGACAACAGCTCAGCAACGGGAACAACCTGAAAGCCATGGCAGGAAGTGGTGCGGTGGCAGGAAGGCCATCTGTACTAGTCCACCCTGCTGGTCCTGTGCTTAACTGTTCAGACGCAGCACATACATTCATCAGGACAAAGTACCGATGAGGCAGCCCCACTCTGGATAATGCTTCTGCCTGTATTCCTGTATGCCAATGACCTGCTGTGGCTGGTCCCTTGGTTTTGGCCTGCATTGAGGACAGAGCCCTCATGTACTGCATCCCTCCAGCTAGGATCTCTGTAAGGAGGCTCAGCACCCTTTCAGTCCTGCTTCCTAGGCTCCTGCAAGCAGAGATACAGTAGCTGGTTGGTTTTGGCTTTTCAGTCGTTTCTTGGGACTCAATTGTCTTGCCCACATACTGACTTTCTTCTGGGAATACATAGACAGGTTCTTATCTCCTCATTGAGCAGTCTGGGCAGATGCCTGCAGGCTGGGGGCCTCTCTCCCTATTCCCTGGTCCCCATAAACTCTGCAGAGGTCTAGAACAAGGCCAGCGGAGGACGTGGTGGTCCCTTCACATCCAGCTTTGTTCAGGAGAACTTGTTCAGCAAGTCACCAGCGAACACAGGGAAAACCTGGGCCAGTCTGCCCCACTTAATCTGCTTTCCCACCTCAGTGATTCCAAAGCAGAAAATTCCTTGCAGGTGTGCCTAGCAGCCTGGGCAACTAAAACAGCTGATTCCAGATGGAGTCAAGTTGATGACCAAGATCAGCCATCACAGATACAGAGGCTGCCACTGAGCCAAGAAGTGAAGCTGAAAGGACACAGTGTGATGACACACAGAAAACGTCTTGTACCGTGAAGAATAATTAATTGACTAGCAGGCAACACGGTTCATGTGACTATTCTAGTTTGGTTTCTATTGCTGTGATAAGACTGATCAAAAGTAACTTGAGGAGGAAAGGGTGTATTTGGCTTATGTCCGGTCACAATCGATCACAGGGAAGTCAGGCAGGAACTGAAGTAGAAACCACGGCTGCTTATTGTTTTGTTCACAGGTTCATGCTCAGCTTTCTTCCTTTTTCTTTTCCTTCCCTTTCCTTTCCTTCCTTTTCTTCCCCTTCCCTTCCCTTCCCTCCCTCGCCCCCAGCCCTTTCTTGGTTTTTCAAGACAGGATTCCCCCATGTGTAGTCCTGACTGTCCTGGAGACCAGGCTGGTCTAGAACTCAGAGATCTGCCTGTTTCTGCCAGCCAAGTGCTAGGATTAAGGTGTACGCCACAACTGTTCTTCCCAGCTAGCTTTCTTATATAACCAAACACACCTGCCGAGGGATGGTGTTGCCCACAGTGGGCTGGGCCCTCTCTCACCCACATCCTTCACCCATCAAGACAATCTATCACAGATGTGGCCACAGGCTAATCTGATCTGAGCAATTCCTCAACTGAGGTTCTTTCTTCCCAGGTGACTCCAAGTTGTGTCAAACTGACAAAAAAATAAAGCCGGGTGGGGGTGGCATATGCAGGTGGATCTCTGTGACTTTGAGGACAGCCTGGTCTACAAAGCAAGTTCCAGAACAGCCAGGGCTACATAGAGAGCCCCTGTTTCAATAAATAAATAACTACTACTAATTAATTAATTAGAAAACCACTAGCCAGGCTATTGACACACCAGTGGGAACATACAGCTCAGATGAATTGGATGAAAACCAGAAAGAGCTCAGAGCCCAGGGCCTCTCACTAGACAAAGAACTGAGGAAGCTGAGGCCCACAGAGGGCTCACGTTAAGGCGATCTGCTCCCTTCCAAAGCCATGCAGGGCTCACAGTTAGGGCTCAGAAGTGGAGTGATAGATGACAGCTCTTACAGGAGACTGGCTACCCTGCCACACAGCCTCCTGGGCTAGCTGGGTGTCACTGAGTCGCGAGGTCTCACAGGATTCCCCGGCTCTCAATTTCAGCCCGGCAGCAGCCCAGGAGGGAGGGGGAGGGGCTTTCAGCTCATGGCACCAGCTAAGCTCACCTGCCACCAGCCTCCCCTGGGTTAGGGCGGGGCTGGGGGAGCTTTGTGCGGCTCCTTTAAAGTTACCTTTGGTGTCTTAAATTTCCTTTGTCTTTCAGGAGTGCATTTGATATGGCATTGTGAAACTTTCCCAGGCTTGTTGGCTTGAGGCTGGCAGGAAGGACTACTCAGGAGATGGATTCCCTTCCCAGAGCTTGCTTTGCCCACGGTTGCTTGTTCCAGGCTCCTCTGCTCAGCGTCTCAGCCACGTTGTCCCCACTCTGTCCTTACCTCCCCAATTGACCCAGACTCTGTGAATAAAACACCCTACATTTTCCAGCTCTCAGTCTCTTTTCCCAACCCTGTGGTCATCACACCCAGCTCTCCTCAGAACACACTACTTCCCAGCAGGCTCCTGAGGGACGCAGCCGGGTCTGAACACTCTGGGTCAACAGGAACACCCCAGGGGTGTGGGAGAGCCACTTAGAGGTATGCACGAGTCAGCACATACAGCTGTCGAAATCCATGAGCAGCATCACTGCAGACTCGTCCAAAGGAGCAGTGTTTACACCACAGGAATGGGCAAATATTAGTAACCAGTTTTAAAGTGGTTATTATTGCTGCTGTTGCCCCCTCCCCAAAAGCCTTTTCAACATCTACCAGCCTACCACAGGAACTCTTGCCTCTTTCTCTGTAGCTTTGTGACTCGCATCACCCAGACAGATCTCTCTCTACTTTCCTCTTCAGATATGACTAGCAAGGTCTCCTAGCTCATCCCTGGTGGAGTCTGGTACAGGTTCATAGCTCCAATTCAGGGCTGGCAGGCTCATAATGTTGGCTCCCTTGGCCACCTTCCTAGTCTCAGATTCTTAAGCAGCTTGGCTTTATTGCTTCCTGTGTTTGTAGATAAATGGTGTGGGCCCAGTTACAGCAGAACTTTATACATTACAGGGACACCTTTTGCCAACACAAGGCCTGGTCCCTCTAGCTACACTTTGGCTCCCAGCAAGGGTGAGTCCACTCCTGATTGTTGTTCTTTGCTTGTTTGTGTTTTATATGTGCAGGTGTTTTGTCTGCGTGTTTGTGTACCACATACACGTCTGGTACCTGCAGAGGCCAGAAGAGAGCATCTGGTCCCCTGGAACTGGAGTCTCAGACCTTTGTGAGCTTGCATGTGAATCAAACCAGGCCCTCTGGAAGAACAACCGGCACTCTTAACCATTGAGTCATCTCTCGGGCCCCTGTTGCTCATTTTGGAAGAGTGTGAACATTGCAGGCTGCAGAGGAAGGGCATGGATCCTAATTTCCTGTCCTGTCTTAGTGGGCTATGCCCACTTCGTGCCCAGGAACGGAAAGCCAAACTGTAAGGATGCTTGGGGACATGAGTTCTAGTCTCCCCTCTGCGCTGGATTTACTTCCTTCTGTTGTGCTCCAGTTTTACCACATTCTTTTTCTTTTCTATAGAGCAGTGATATATAATTCACAGACCTTGGGTACAATGTGAATCAGGTGAGTGCGACTTTTCCGATCAGACAGTTGATGTCTGTTGAAGATAGCCTGGAGTCCTGGATAGGCAGAGCCACCATGAACTCCTTGGGGACAAGAGTTTTAATTCCTTTGAATGTCCTCAGCTAGCCTTGTATAGGCCTAGTAGAAAACAGTGGTAGAGCAGCCATGGGCAGCAGTGAACCTTGAGCCTCTGGCCAGTAGTCGATGAATCTAAAGAATGTGGGGGCTTTGTGGAGAGTCCTCCACTTTCCAGAGCTGAGCAAAACTTCTCAGTGGTGCCTGGCTCTCTTCCTCCTTTGGTCCAGAGAAATGGTCCTTACATATTGGCCTGTATCCTATGCCCCTCATGGGCCCTCCAACACAGATGACTGTGCCTGCCCCTGCATCTCCTTCAAGGTCTTGAACAATACCTGAGAATTGGGCCTGTTTATACTTTGGTCTAGGACTTTCACACTGGAAACCCCCAGGAGCTAAGCTATGAGATAATGATCTTCTTTTGAAAGTGTGGAACTGAAGCCTGAGAGGCTCTGCTCGTGGTCCACGATGACGTGGTAGGAGGCCCTCCTTGTATGTCATGGAGGAAGCTGAAAAGGGCAGATTCCCTGCTACTCTGCTAGTGCTCACTGGCTTTGCACAGGTGGTTACTGCCACCCTCTGGCAAATGGTGGCAAAGCTCCTGGCAGTGTTCCCCAGACTAGGTCCTGCAGTCCAGGGATCCTGGCAGCAAACTAGGAAGCCAGTCCTAGGAGGTTCCCTAGAGAAAAAAAAAAATCGATGTATTTTTATGGACTTGGATTTGTGCCCAGACCCTTTTCCCTAGCTCCATGACAGACATGTTCTCAACTTTATCCAAGCCCTTCCTATCTACGACCTCCCTCTCTCCAGCACTGCAATGAGAAGTGAAAACACTCCTGAAGACAAGAGATGGTAAATCCTTTCTGTATGACCCTAGAGGTCAGTGGTAGGGGTCTTACCTACATGTAATCCCAGCGGTCCTGGCAGTGAGTTACAGAGAAGGCAAGCACAGAGAGAGCCCTTGGAGGGGCAGCTGAGGCCTTCTGCCCACTGCACACATCTCTCCTCTCTTACCAAAAAAGGTATGAATGTGCCTGACCCTTATCCCCACCCACCTCATGCCACCTTATCTCACCAGTGGCAAAAATAACACAGTGCATCTCCAGGAACTACTTTCCCATTGACCTCCCTTCCTTCCTTGAGGGAGGGGTGTGGTTCAAGACAGGGTTCTCTGGCTGTCCTTGAACTTGCTCTGTACACCAGGCTAGCCTTGAACTCAGAGACCTAACTGCCTTGGCTTTCTGAGTGCTGGGATTAAAGCGTGCACCCCCCCAGCTTGATCTATACCTTATGTAGAGAAATCCTCTTGGGCAGCAAGATGGTTACGCAGGCACAGGTGCCTACATATCTGGACCTCAATCCCCAGGACCCACATAGTGGGAGGAGAGAACCAACTCCCATATATCTCCTCCTCCTGACTAGTAAGAGATACCCAACAATCTCAAGAACCTGATAAAATGCCTGTTCTTTCCTCCTCTCAGTGAGTAGGCAGAATCTCCTCCAATCAGTGACATCACCTCTGCTTTAACTGCTATAAATTAAGACTGTTGTCTGAAAGTTGATGTTTTAGTCTCAGATTTTATTTCTACAACAACAGAGATGTTCTCTTATATTTGTTACATCAATTGTAAGAGAAATAATGGCTGGTATTTTGTATGTTCTTTGTGCCATACCCTAGTCTAAGCCTCTCATATACACATCAGCTCTGCAGTTTTGCTGGTGACAGCTGCTCTTTGGTTTCTTAGGACAAGGTTTCATGTAGCTCAGGCTGTCCTAGAACTTGCTATGTAGAAAAGGATGACTAAATTCCTGATGTTCTTGCCTCCAGCTCTGAAGTGCCACAGTTACCAGTGTGCACTACCACCATGCTGTGGAATTCTTCTAATTCTCCTACCAGCCCTAGTGAGAAAATTCTATTACAATCCCTGTTTTAGAGATGTCACCACAAGGAAACAAAACTTACTCATTCAAGAATGAGCCTAGGCATTTTTTGCTCCAGAGCACAAGTCGTTTGTTCCCTATGTGCCCCACCTGGAAACAGGAGTCAGAATTCCATCTGTGGGGATGTGGAGGAGTAAAGGAGAGGCTACCTAGAGGAATGGCATCCACAGAAGGCAAGAGGCATCATGGGAAATGCTGCAGCCTACAGGAAGTGGCGTGTGTGTGTGTGTGTGTGTGTGTGTGTGTGTGTGTGTGTGT
>LOJH01000904.1:9737-37280 GCA_001685095.1 Ellobius talpinus | reverse complement strand
TGTGTGTGTGTGTGTGTGTGTGTGTGTGTGTGTGTGTGTGTGTGTGAAGGAAAGCATGTTAGCCATGGGGCAAAGGAGAGCACCTGGAACAAACACTAGAAAGGTGAACTGACCCTGACATGAGGCTTTACAACATAGTGTTCTACACAGACAGACCAGAGGACCTTGAGTGCCTCCTACAGGACACATGTGACCCATGGAGTTTTCTTCTCTTCTGTTTGTTGAGTAGAAAACGGGACTTTCACCTGGGTCCTGCTCTTGGATTTAGGTCCTTCTCTGGGAAGTCACTTACATGGTCAACCTTTTGACAGAGCATAGGCAGCCCTTTCTCCTCAGGACATGGTGACATCCCTGTCCTTGGAGGTGTGTTGGCTAAGGCTGTGACCACATGGTGAGTATGTAAGAGGGAATCAGGGGTGACTTGAACCTGAAATGCTTAGACATGTGACTCTGGGCCTGAGACCAGTCCTGGGATACTGTGGTCCTGTGTCAACCTGCTTACTTCATTTGTTTTCTGGATTTGCTCCGCCCATGCTTGTTGGGAAGGCAATAAGCCATTCTTAGGAAAGAAGTGTACCCCTGTGAGCCAGGACCTTCCAAACCAAGGCTGGTTATTGTTTCAGAGTCTTTCAGATCAGGCTACACAGCTCTGCCACTCAGTTGTCTTCAGTTTTGCTCGATTTGATTGTGAAACCATTTCATTGTCCCCTGACTTTCAAGATCACAACGCTTCCTACAGATGTCTCAATACAGTTACTCTGTCTCCCAGCACATGAGTAGCCAAATGTTCAGACTCCACTGGAATTCTCTGGGTTCTTTCTTTGGCATCTTAAAACAACATTCTGGGGTTTTCCTTAGGCTTTGTGTTTGAATAACAAAGTTATAGCCAGGCCTGGTAGTGCATACCTGACATTCTAGCTATACTGGAGGCCAAGGCAAGAGAAGCAGGAATTCAAGGACTATGCTACAGAGTAAGTTAAAGATCAGCCTAGGCAACTCAATGAGACCTTGTTTCTAAATAAATGAATAGATGGCTGAGGATGTAGGTCAATGGTAGAATGCTTGCCTAGCATATGCAAGGTCCTGGGCTTGATTTTCAGATAGTGGATGACTTAGTGGATCATAGTGCCTGCCTCCAAGCCTGATGACCTGGGTTCCATTCTGGGGTCCCACAGGATAGAAAGAGAGCTGAGACCCTCAAGTTGTCTTCTTACCTCTGCTCCCACACTATGGCATGTGTGTACACCCATACATGCACACAATTTTTTTTCGAGACAGGGTTTCTATGTACAGCCCTGGCTGTCCTGGAACTCACTCTGAGAACCAGGCTGACCTCAAACTGCCTCTGCCTCCCAAGTGCTAGGATTAAAGGTGTGCGCCACCGCCACCTGGCTAGATTTTTTAAGTTAAAAATGTAGCATTTGAAAAATTACAGAGCTAGAAAGATTTTAGAAAACCTTTATTGTCACGATTTTCAAACTTCCAGCCATGACTCAAAGCAGGAAACATTAATCTCTACGCGGTTAAAACACAATTTCATAAAACATTCTATAATTTACAAGGCACAATCCATGCTTCTCTATCTTCCTCTATTTTCCGAATTCAATCTATTCCACTTTTATTTTTAGTCATCTCACAAGTTAATTTGGAAATTAATAGAAGTTGATTTGGAAGCAAGAGCAGCCCAAGAAAGCCCGCTACAGATGTCTAGAACACACATTTAAAAAATGAAGAAAACAAAGAAAAGACAGGATGGGGGTCAGTGAGGTGGGTGAGCAGCGGTTCTCAGCCTTCCTCACGCTGTGACCCTTAAAAGCTCCTCATGCTGTGGTGACCCCAACCATAAAATTATTTTAGTTGCTACTTATATAACTGTAATTTTGCTACTGTTGTGAATTGTAATGTAAATATTTGATATGGGACCCCTGAGAACCACTCAGAGGATAAAGGTGCTTGTTGCCATGCCTGATAGCCTAAATTTGACCCCAGGACCCACATGACGGAAGGAAAGAATGAACTCCTGCAAGCCATCCTCTGACCTCCACATTCACGTCCCTGACCATCTGAGTTCAATCCCTACCAGCCTGATGGAGTAGAGAACCAACTCCAAAGGGTTGTCCTTTGACCTTCACATTCTTGCTGTGCTACACATGAAACACACACAATGAATGTAATAAACAAAAACATTTAAAGAGAGAGATGTAGTGGTGTATGATCTACATAAGCAAGTTCCTGGTCATTCAGGGCTATGCAGTAAGGCCCTGTCTCAGAAACAAACAAACAAACAAAAGAAGGAAAGAGCATAATTTATCAGGACCAAATGCCTTCTGACCACATACATTCAAAATAGTTAGAATGACAATCCAGTCTGCTCGCCTTGCCACAAGTGTTCTGTTTTCCTTTTTTTGGATTTTATTTTCAGCTTGGGAGTTTTTTTTGGGGGGGAGGGGTTGGCTGTTTTGTTTCCCTTTTTGCATAGCACTGGTGTTCAAATTCAGAACTTTGCATATGCTAAGCAAGGAATCTACCACCGAGTTACAGCCCCGGACT
Organism: Ellobius talpinus; assembly: GCA_001685095.1. Lineage (NCBI taxonomy): Eukaryota > Metazoa > Chordata > Mammalia > Rodentia > Cricetidae > Ellobius > Ellobius talpinus. Next base: position 34,730 of record LOJH01000904.1, on the reverse strand, counting down.
AAATTTTTCTAAGCCAGTAACACAAGGGTGACCCACGCAGATCCTTACTAAGGACCCAGGGATGGGCCTGGGAGATTTGTGATTATGTTGGGAAAATTTATCCAGTTGCTTAACAAAGTTATCTAGCCGTCTAGTAGCTTTTTGAAATTGCTACTAGCTTTTGAGTGGGTCCATTTCCCCTCTTGGAATTGAGGAACCAGCAAGACCAGGTACCAAGTGAACACTGAAAGGGACTGATTCTGGCCAAAAATAGAGGAAATAGGAGACAAGCCCTAACTTCTTCAGCTTTTGAGGGCCTACAGACTATCCACACCTGGTAAAAGGGGAAGCATGGGCTCATAATACTTCAGGGTCACTCACATATTTTCAGGGATTGGACAGAGAATTTTCCCAGGAATTTGGGTCCTGACTCTTCTTGTTCCTTTTATGGTTCTTTTCCGTCCTCAGCACACAATTGCCAACTGTCATGGTCTAGGGTGACACTTAGCACGCAGATGGAATTACAACGAAGGTAGAGTTTGTCTTGCTGTCTTTCTGAGCCAGCTCAGATAGAACCAGTTTCCACTGGCCTACCTGAAGAACTTGCACCTTATAAACACCCTCTACTCATAGAAAAACAACATTAGGATTGTAGAAATTCAGTAGGTCAAGTAATCCCTTGCAGCTCTTTCCTTAACAGTGTTGCTCACGACCCACTAGTTTAAAGCAACTCATTCATAGGTCCTAAATGGAGTTTAAGAACCAGCACAGCCGGGTGATGACCTGTAATCCCAGTACTTGGGAGGCTGAGGCAGGAGAATTTACAGCAGTTTAAGGCCAACTTGAGGCTACATAGTAAGATCTTGTCTCAAGAAGAAAGGAGAGGGAAGAAGGGGGACCATAAAGGGAAGGGAAAAGAGAAAATAGAGGAAGAAGAAAAACAAAGAAGAAGAAAAGAAAAAAACAGAAAAAGAAAAGGAAAAAAAAACATTAAGTCATCAGAGAAACTTTCTGAAGCTGATTAGCAGGCGGCCATCCTGGGTACAAGGCTGGAGCGTGCTTCTCTCCCCGCCCACTCTCTAAACACCTGCCGGAGCACAAAGGTAGCAGGGGGCGCTGTGCCTGCAGGGCCTGGCTCAGCGGAGAGGCCACGCCCCTCCATTAGCTTATCCTTGAGCGCCGCGGTCGCGCCCCACTGACGTCAGACGTGCTGTGCCGCCGGCTGTGCAGTGGTGAGTTGGTGTGCTCGGCAGTTGGGGATGGTGGTCTTTGGGGTTGCTGCCTGCCGGGGCGGGAAGGCGGGTGAACAAGGGAGGCTTGGAGGCCACTGCAGCAGGTTTGTTTACGGAGGCTCCAGGGGCCCCGGGGTCACTTCCGTGACTGTTTACCCTGGCTATCCTGCGAGGCTCGAGCCTGTTGGTGAACTCCTTTCGCATCCAGATAATGTTTTGTGCATCCCGGAAATGAGGGCCGGCTTCTTTGCGGGGGAGGCTGTTTTCCTCTAGATAGAGGACTGTCTTAACACGAGTTCTCCAGTATTTATCCACGCTGTTAGGTAGCAAGCTTCACGTCAAGGCACACTTAGAAGTAGAGACTGAGTTCTTTTTATTTCAAGTACCGTACGGTATTGTGCGTAACTTACACGCCTGTGGAACTTTCATAGAGATAAAGGTTAGTCTCTGAGAACACCGGGGAATGAGCATTTAATTCTAACTGGGAATTTTTCCTAAAGAGAGAAGGTGGCATAAGAGGCCTCTTGGGGTCTCTTAGTTCTGAAATTACCTGTCATGAGATGTGTCTTAGCATGAACTATATAGCTTGTATTGACCTTCTAAGGGACGCTTCCCTCAACTGCTCTAAGCCTCTCTTACCTTGCCAGGAGAAGGAAGCTGGTAAGAATGCTGACCAGGTTAACGAAGGTTCCGCGAGCTAATCTGTATAATATTTAAAATAGACCCGGTGCAGTACATCCTCAAAGGCTCAGCCTGACAGAATTGCACACCCTGCTTGGAGAGTAGCTTTTCCAAAGTTGGTTCCTTAGGCTGAGCAAAGTCTGTTCTTGATTCACAAGCTAGCCCACCTGATTCAGGTCTCTTAGGACTGTTTAGGAATCGTGTTTTCCTTTCTTGAAAAGCCTTTGGCAGCCCTTTAGGTTTGCCAGTTTGAGCTTGGATGCCTGAGGGGTATGGCCTGTTAGGCTGTCTGATAATGGAGCTGAAGGGATGGTGAATTTGGATTAGAAGAAAACTTGCACCCTTGTCTTTCTTAACTTCTCATTGAAATTTAGCATATACTCTCATTGTGAGTGCACACAATGAACATACAACATTAAGCTTTAAAGATCATGGCATTTCCATGTCAGGGTGTTGTGGTGGGATTTTCTTTTGTTGTTCTTTGTTTTGAAACAGGGTTTTGGCCAGGCGGTGGTGGCATGCGCCTTTAATCCCAGGCAGAGGCAGGCAGATCTCTGTGAGTTTGGGGCCAGCCTGGTCTACAAGAGCTAGTTCCAGGACAGGCTCCAAAAGCTACAGAGAAACCCTGTCTCGAAAAACCAAAAAAAGAAGAAAAAAGAAAGAAAGAAAGAAAGAAACAGGGTTTTGTCACATGCCAGGATTTATACCTCCAAAACTAGGATTGCAGCACATATAGGATATTGTTTCAGTTTGTCATCATCTGGCATCACAGCATCTCTCAGACTCTGCTAGCTCTTATCACATAATGTCCTGATAGAGAGCCGTGTGTGTTTTGCTGTCACAAGTTTCATTTTCATGTTTTGACAGAGTTATTTTCCATGTGTAGACTCTGCCTGGGCTCTGTTGTGACCTCCTCACTCAATAATGTCTATTTGTAGTGGACCTGTGCAGGGCATTCAGTCTCTCGAGTCCCCTGACACTGTTTTCCATCTACACTCGGCTTAGTTTCTACTCTCAGTCTACAAGAAAGCAGGCTTTGGTGCCATGCCTTCTGTTTCTGTGTTTCTCTGTCTGTCTGTTTATTAGAGATCCAGTGGTGAAGGTAACCTTCCGGCATGTTGTGGGAATGTTATGCCATGTTATCCAGTGCAGGAAAGCTGTGATGAGTCCTATGGAGAAAATATGGATGTTAAGTAGTCTTTCTTTAGACTGAGTTCAATATTAGTGAATTGTTAATGTATGGTCATTCAAACAGAATCACACAGAAAACATGGCTACATGTTGAGCAGTTCACAAAAATGTGCCCCAGGGGCTTTCAGTGGCCTGCTTCTGTGTCTCTAGAGGAATGGTTCGTTATTGCCTGTTTGATGGTTTGTTCCATTGGTGGTGACTGAGAGCATAGCTGCTATGGAGAGTGAGAACATGCTGGGTTTTCTCCTGGAAAACAGCCAGAAAGAGGATTTACAGGTTTAATAAGTCTGCTAGCCATAGTGCTCAAAAATTGTTCAGACCTTGGGCAGGCAGCTCAGTGAGTAAATGCACTACTGCAAAGCCTGACACCTGAGAAAGAACTGATTTCAGTTCTTTTGTCCCTTGTCCTCTACAGGCGAATGCACACATGCACAATACATGCAGATACAATGTGTGTATATAATGTTTAATCTTTAAAACTTTAATGAAATTAAATATTCATAAAGTAAGTTAGGGCCATGTTTAACTAAGTCTTTGAAAACTTTGACCTATTCGTCTTGTTCCAGTGTTGTTTACATATCTGTAGGCTCTTAACGGCATTTTTGAATGAGACCACCCTGTGTCCATGCATGTAAGAACGTTGGACTTCTGTGTTTGCTTTCTATGTTGAACAAAATTTAAAATGAAGTGGGCCAATAATTCTGTCTCCGAGAAGTAGAAAGGAACATATTGGTCACCCTATGTAGTAAGAGTCGGAGGAAAGAATCCATGGCTGGAGGCAGTGCGTATTACTTGGCTCCCTGGGAGAAAGATCACACACCACATGTTAGTGCTTGTGCTGGGACCCCAGGGACTGATCCATAGAGAGGTCTCACAATCTTGGTGAAGAAGAGCCCCTGTAGCCTCCTTGTGCTGATAGCATCATCTTACCAAAACCCTGGTATTCTTTTCACAGGGTTGACTGGCTTTTAGATCTTCATCCTTGGTTAAGGAAATGACCAACCAGGTAAGGTCTGAGAGGAAAAACTAGTTAATCACTGGCAAGTTCAAGCCCAGTAGATTGCCTGGGTGTATGGTCAGGGAAACTAGTGTTTAATTCTTGTTCAGTTCCCAAAGACGTGGATGACTTTGAGTACCTGCTCATCTCAGGGTTGGTGCATTAGTAAAATGCACCATATTAAGATTAGTTAATGCACCTTTGCCACAGTTTAGAGGGGACTGAGGAAGTTTAACAGAATTTATACATAAAAATAAAAGTTGAAATAGGAGCTAGGACAGTCAGTAAGCACCATTAGGATTAGGGACAAAGCTAACTACATGTATGGGCTGTGTAGTCTCCTACAACTGTGAAAAGCAGGCTGAAAACAACTCAGCTTCCTCCTTCAGAGCTGAAGAAAGCGTAACTTACTGGTCTTACACTGGGTTTGGGCTGGGGAGGGGGTTGGTCTGTTGTAGTCGGGTGTGATGCTGCACACCTATAGTGGCAACACTAAGGAGGATGAAGCAGGAAGATTGATGCAAGTTTAGTGTGAGCTTTGGCTACCTAGAGTTTGAAGCCAGTCCTGGCTACGTAGAAAGCCCCCACCTCAACAAACAAGGTGAAGAACTGAGTCTTCTGTGCTGTAGCTATACAAGTCTTTCCTGAGTAGCACCAAGGATTGTGTAGGGTGGTCGGGGAAGTAGTGACGGTCTCACTTGGAGTGCTGGAGGGAGGGGCTGCAAGAGAAGGGAAGTCTGACTATCCCTGTTCTGTTCTTTTATAGTACAGTATTCTCTTCAAGCAAGAGCAAGGTAAGGAGGCCACCTCTTCAAGCAAATTCTTTTGTGAAAAAAAAAAGAATCCTTTTTGGTTTAAGATTTTATCATACCAACTAGACACACAGATCTTTGCAGAATTTGCTATGGTAACCAAAAACACTCAATCAAAAAGTAAAATAATTATTTGGGTCTGTTGGAACAGGCCTGTAATCCCAGATACTAAGGAAGTTAGATAGGAGGATTGTGAGTTCAAGGCCAATCTAGACAGTGTAGTGAGACCTTGTCCTAACATAAAAAGTGAGAAGAGGGCTGGAGTATGGCTTAGTGGTACAGCACTCACCTCACATGTACAGGCCAATCCCAGCACTAAAGAAATAACTAAATATATGAAAAGGAGCTGCAAAGAAAGGGAGGAGTCAGAGGGCATAATGGAGAACACTGTAGGATGAGGAAAACTTCCACCTGAGCATGGTGTGATGCTGAGCTTCCTGGCTGCCAGGGTAGAAAGAGGCAATATTTTGAACCTCAGAACCCTGTTGGTGTCTACACTGTTGGGGAGCTGGGCTTGAACCTGGCTCTAACTCAGAATTCAGTATGGAGCCTTTGCATGGCTTCCTCCACTTACAGGTGCAGGAGCTCTTTTAGAGGGCATTTGTCTCTGTCAAAGCAGAGGGTGGGACAGTGACAGCTCTGTCCAGGCACCTGAGTGGTGGAAATGGGGGCAGGAGGCAGGTTGGAGGCCAGCTTGAGGACTGGCCCCCTATTGAGACAGACCTGCACTGGAGCAGCATCTGTGCGGGGACGAGGTGACCCTGTCCAATCCGATGGGTCAGAGACAGCCTTGGGGGCTTACAAGTATCTAATAGAAAAGCTCTTCCACTCCAAATCCGTGACATTTAGGTAGTCCGAAGTTTCAGCCTGAAGCATTCCCCCGCTAGTTAAGCTGTTGAGGTGTGTCACGCAAGAGCTCTGCATGAAGCTGGCGTCATCCAGGTGGCAATCTTAGCAGGCTTGGGTCTAGTGAGGATTATTAGGAAGCTGTGACAACATGTGTAACTCAGCAGATGTTTAAATTTAATCCCTTTAGATTTGTGGTTTGGAATGGTAGCCTTTAAGAATTGTAACTAGGCATAGATAAAGCTTCGTGTATATTTATCCTGTTTAATAGATGCATTCCCGCTTTGCAGATTCCACAGTATAGCTCACAAAATATGTAGCTCCCAGACTTAGACTGAATGTGGACTTCAGTTAATATCTTGAGTTTGAATCCTAGCCCTGCCCCTTCTTGGCTTCTTGTCTTTGTGTGAGCTACAAGGCAACTCCAAGCCTCCTATTCCTTATTTGTGAAATGAAAATTATCTTTTGGGGGGGATGGGGGAAGTTCAATACTGGGGATCAAGTCCAGGGCCTTGCCCATTCTAGGCAAGTACTCCACCACTGATCTGTGTCCAAAGCTCTTGTTTTTTGAAAAAGGATTTCACTGGTAACTCAGGTTGGCCTTGAGCTCACTGCCTAGCCTCATGATTCTCCCGCCTCTGTTCAAGTGCTGCAGTATGGTCATAGGTCACCACAGGTATGAACTTGGCAGGACTTCATAAAGGCAGCTGTAATTAAGACAACACTTAGGGAAGGATTAATGCAATAAGTGATTCATTAAGTTTATGGTAGTGACACCTCATACATTTTTAGACGAGTACTGTTTGTAGAACTCTCGTTTTTCAAAGGCCTCTGAGCACAGCTCCAGTCAAATTGAGGCCCTCGGGAAGGGGAGATTCCCCACTCACTTAGGCACTTTGGTCAACTGATTGCTGTTCTAGTCTGATTGATGGGTCAGACTGATGTGTTTGGAGTCTCATCCTACTTTCCTTCTTGAAAACTTGCGTTTTAGGGTAAGAGGCCAAAACGAAACAAGAACCACTAGTCTTATAGTTTCCCGCACAAGACAGTAAACACTTTATGGGGAGTGCCTGGTGGGTACGTGAAGAGAAAGGCAGAAGTGGACGTTGCTTCAGAGTTATCAGCTTGTTTTATCACATTGAATGTAGGAGTTGTGTGCATAGAAACTTTAACTGAAACCCTTTCTGTGCTAGCCCATGATGATGCCATTTGGTCAGTTGCCTGGGGGACAAACAAGAAGGAAAACACTGAAACTGTGGTCACAGGATCCCTGGATGACCTGGTAAAGGTTTGGAAATGGTGAGCACCTCTCCCCCTTCAAAATTTGGGTCAAGGATTTTGCTTCTGGGCTCCCAATTGCTATAAGGAAAGCATTGATTTTCTGGGCAAGAAAGCAATAGCAACATAGTAGCTTCAAAACAACAGCTTATTTTTTTCTTGTTTGGTTTCCTGTTATTTGGAATTAAAACTCTGTGTAGTGGGGGTCCCCAGAGTTAAACCTGACGACTTCTGTGTTCAATTCTCAGGTTTCTGCATCTGATTGACCATTTGTTGGTAATGTCCAAGGACGTAGAAGTTCTGATGCCAGTATAGTATATTGTGTGTAAAGAATCGTTTCTCTCCCCCTCTAGGCGTGATGAGAGGCTGGAGCTACAGTGGAGCCTGGAGGGACATCAGCTGGGGGTGGTATCTGTGGACATCAGTCACATCCTTCCCATTGCTGCATCCAGCTCTCTTGATGCTCATATTCGTCTCTGGGACTTGGAAAATGGCAAACAGATAAAGTCTATAGATGCAGGACCCGGTAAGAATTTTACTTTAGGGAAATCCATGGTCCCTTTTCAGACCTTTTAGGGATAGAGTAGCTCTAGTTCAGGAATATAGTCACTAATCCAACCCTAATGTCATTGTAATCTCGCAGGGGTATTATACTAAGTGATAAGCATATGCCGAAAACAACCTTACATTATTTCAGGCCAAGTTTTGCTGGCAGATGAATTGTAGTGCTTTACTTAGGGAAAAACCAAACAAAACCCACTTTCTGGATCTCAGAATTGACAGTTTGGAGTTGTGGGGCTGTGGTGGCTCTGCCAGTGCTTCTTACTGCCTTATGGAAGCCTCAGGTCTGAAGAGTAGTTATCTCTGTTAATTGTGGTCAGAGTGCCTGGGCTCTAGGGTGGTACATAGAGAGGAAGAAACAGTTTTGTTTTGTTTTTTAAAGTACTGTGGAGCTCTTGTTCTCAGCCTTGTTGAGCATTACCTGAGTTGGTAAGGGGCAGTTTTACTGGACTAGATTTGGGAAGAACAAACAATATGACATTTCAGGATTCATTTTAGCCTTCTGTTCACTTAAAATGCCTGTGTGGTTCTCATAGCAAAGCCTGTTCTGTGCGGTGGGCAGTGATCTCCAGAGATGTAGAGAGCTTGGCATTGCTCCATGCACTCCTTTGTGGGTGGATTATGAAAGAGCTGCTCAGGTTCTTGGGGGGACTGATTCCCCAACAGACTTGCCTTCTTCCAGCTCATCTCCTAACTGCTGTAGACCCTTATATTGCATAGAATGAAGGCTCTGGGGCTCGTAAGGAGGCACTGCAGTCTAGGGACTGGGTGCCTATCTCCTCAGGCTCCTTGACTAACTACCGGAGTTTTTATCGAGAGTATTCATGCCCAGTTCCTTTTTGGATCCACTGCATCACAGTGAGGGATGGTTCAGCTGTTAAAGGCTAGGCTCACAACCACAAATATAAGAGTGTGAGGCTGGGGGGGGGCTGGAGAGATGGCTCAGAGGTTAGGAGCACTGACTGTTCTTCCAGAGGTNAGATCTGGTGCCCTCTTCTGGTGTGCAGGCATACATGTATACAGAACACTGTATATATAAATACATATAAATAAATAAATCTTTAAAAAAATAAAAGAGTGCGAGACTAAAATGTGTACCTGGAAAAAGCCACTCAGATACTTTCTGATTTCCAAGACGGCTGTCCATACTCTTCTCTGCTTGCAGTATTTGTGGACAACAGGAATCTTCAGCCATCTTGCAAAACCTGTTAGCACCCTGAACATAGGGCGCATTAGAGAGAATTGGATCTATTGCTGCTTTTAAAGAATATTTTTATTACGTTATATATTTTGTGTGTGTGACTGCATGTATGTGTGAAAGTCAGAGGCCTACTTGTAGGAGTCAGTTCTTCTGTGTGGGCCTGGGACTTGAGCTCAGGTCATCAGGTTTGGTGGTGGGTGCCTTTGCCCTGCTGCCACTTTCTCATCTTGGGGGCCTGCACCCTCTCAGGACAGTGACGCTGGTTAATGTGTAATTTCTGTGTCCTTATGTACATCACATGTGAAGAAATGAGTCTGCATCATTTGCAGGTAAAACATTCTATATGTGTCCAGCTTGCTTTTTCTTCTACTGGGTTGTTTTTGTTACGTCTTAGGGGTTGCCTTTTTTTGCATTTTTGTGTTTCACATTTTTGACACAAAGTCTTACCATATAGCTCAGACTGGCCTCAAAGGCATGGCTGCTGCTTCTACTCAGCTTCCCAAGTGCCAGAGTTACAAGCATAAGATAACTGTTAGGACAGATATTGAAAAGAATAAAGTTGGGTGGATGTGCTTTGGGGTGGGGGGATCTAGTCAAAACTAGTTCTATTCAAAACTAGCTGAGTTTCTCAGGTAAGTCTGGGTTTACTGAACCTAGGGAAAGCAGACTTCCTTGAAAATGTACTACCACAAAAGATACAGAAAGAGTGGAGAGAGGAAGTCCTGATATTGAAGAAGAAAGTGAAAATGGAAAAAGTGAAGCTGGAGAAAGGACCCCGTGATTGGCATTCCACCAAGCTGTTCAGTCACTGACACGAGGAAGAGCAAAGGTGACAGTGTAGAGGCCCTGTGCATCACACCCAAAATGCCCACGGGAAGAAGAAAGCAACCCTTGGTGAGGAGAAGGAACTCAGGGTTTGGAATAGACATTCACTCTGCAAGTATTAAGGTTAAATCTTAGAGTGCAGGTTTTGATGCAGGATAAACATGGTTCCTGTTTTGTGCCTGAAGATACCTGGTAGTAAAGGATCTGTATTGCAAAGCAATTAATAGAAATGTGTCCAAATAACTTGAAAGAATCATTTTATTAAGCTTTGAGAAATAAAAGTTGGAGTTTCTACTAACCCTTTTCTCTGTAAATAGCTAATTATAACTGGATTTTTTTAAAACATACTTCTTGGGGCTGGAGAGATGTCTAGGCAGTTAAGAGCACTGACTGCTCTTCCAGAGGACCCACTTGGCACCCATATGGTGGCTCACAACTGTCTGTAACTCCAGTTCCAGGGGACCTGACACCCTCGCACAGACATACATGCAGGCAAAACATCAATGCACATAAAATAAAAATATATTTTTAAAAATTATCTTTTTTTAAAAAAGCTATATTTCTTTTTGGACCTGACATATATGAGGACTGGCAAAAGCTGGTGTGTTAGGGTTCTCTAAAGGAACAGACCTGATAGAACAGATATAGTCTTCATTGTTTTTAAAGTGTTTGGAGTTTCATCCATGTTGTAGCAGAGATTTGTTCCCTTTTGTTGACAAGCAGTATTCTCTTATAAGGATGTTCCACATTCCCCTCCTCTTTGGCCAGTTGACGTCGTTTGTTTACAGTCGGAGCTGTGTACGATAAAGCTGCTGTGGAGATGACTGTGAGTCTGTGCGTGCTTTCACTCTTCCTGGGGAGCTCCCAGGGGTGGACTTGATATCGTGCTGTTTGTTTTTTCCTATGAAACCGTCAAACTGGTTTTCAGAGTGGCTGTCCCATTTTCTGTTGCCACCAGAGTATGGAGGGTCTGATTTCTCACGTCCTTGTCAGTTGTGGGTGTTGTTCAGCTGCTTTTATTTTTTTTTAAAAAAAATAAGAATCTCTTAAACTTGGTAAAAGAATTAGAATCTTTACAGCATGGTTTCCTGACTCAGGACACTTTCTCAAGTTTAAAGATTGTGGCATTTGGTCACACTATAGTTTGTGAAATTCACCTCAAATTCTTTCTCACCAGGCACTCTTCTTTGCTTCCTTTCCAGTGGACGCCTGGACTTTGGCCTTCTCCCCTGACTCCCAGTATCTGGCCACCGGAACGCACGTGGGGAAAGTGAACATTTTTGGTGTGGAAAGTGGGAAAAAAGAATATTCTTTGGACACTAGAGGAAAATTCATCCTCAGTATTGCATATGTAAGGAAAACTCACTGTTGGGTCTTTAGCGGTGATGCTCTGCTCAGACCCTGCCATGCCCACTAGGCTGCTGTCAATTGCTGGGCTTTGCTGGCAGCTGGTGAGAACTGAGACCAGCAGGATGGCTTGTGTGCAGAAGGGACAGGTTAACTGAATCGTCTCAAACCACCCATCTCTCCTCAACAGAGTCCTGATGGAAAATACCTGGCCAGCGGAGCCATAGACGGAATCATCAATATTTTTGATATTGCAACTGGAAAGCTTCTGCATACACTGGAAGGTATCCACAACTTCTCATCCTCTTTTGCACTCACTGGATGGATTATCAGGTCACAAAGCAAGAATGCTCCTTTTGTTAAAATATTAATCTAAATTATTTTGATCTCTGTTGGCAAAATGAAGTGCCACCATGTGTTAGACTTAGCACTGTGGTTTCAATCTGGAAACAATAGTTCTTAATACTTTTTTAGTGACATAGGTTACTTTTTATTTATGTGTGTGTTCTCTTTTTTCTTATGAGCTTTGTGATTGGAAGGCTGCTGCTTTTTTGTGCTCGTGTGATGTCATGATGACATTTGTGCCCATCTTCACACTGCGAGGAGGACAGAGCAGGAGACAGACTGCTCCTCTCGTGTCTGATTTTGAATTATAGCTAAGTGCATCTATCGCCTCAATTTACCTTTTACCCAACGGCAAAAGATTTGGTAGAGAAATAATGTTACTTTTATTTGTTGGACCTTACAAATCAGATGCAGCCTGTATTTCCATATATGGCCATATTTGTAGCAGAGGGTTTCTGTTGTTTTGTTTTGAGCCATGGTTTCTCTGTGTGGCCCTGAATGTCCAGAAATTCACTCTGTAGACCAGGCTGGCCTCGAATTCGGAGATCTGCCTGCCTCTGCCTCCCAAGTGCTGGGACTAAAGGCACGTGCCACCACCACCCAACTAGTTTTGGTTTTTAAGGTGTGTATGTGTGTGTGCGCACGCGTGTACACGCACATGCTTGTGTACGTACAAGCGTACATACTTATAGTGGCAAGATTTCAGATCCCTTGGAGCCAGAGTTACAGGTAGCTGCCGGCTATGGGTGCTAGGAACTGAGCTTAGGTTCTCCGAGAGTACGTGAGCATACATGCTCTTAACCACAGAGACCTCTCTCCAGTCCCCCAAGGATTTTTGTTTTGATTTTTAGCAGTGTATATTGAGGCCCAGCTGATTAGAGAAGGGAACTAAAAAGAAATGGCTCCAGGAAAGAGGTTGGAGTCCTGTGGGATTTGAAGAAGGGTCTAGTCAGTACCTTCTCTGACTGAAGCCTCAGGGTCATTCCAGCTCAGTGACCAGTGGTCATTAAAAGGGCACAGTTAGCAGGAAGCTTGTGCGGCGGAGCTACCAGCTTAACAGCTTTTCTGAATTTCAGGCCATGCAATGCCCATTCGCTCCTTGACCTTTTCCCCTGACTCCCAGCTCCTCGTCACGGCTTCAGATGACGGCTACATCAAGATCTATGATGTGTGAGTTACCTTTTCAAAAGTAAAGATCTCAGCAACAATGACAGGAGCACTCCTGTCCCCTTACTGATAGGAGCCACTCTAGGAATTTGCTGCCTGCTCTCATGGCCATAAGTCAGCTCTGATGCTTTGGATTTCCCAGTCATTCCTCCCCCAGCCAGCCCCTCCTGCTGGAGCTTAGATTGTGTCCCCAAGGTTTGTGTGGATGAAGTGTGCATCTATCTAATCCTGGTAGGACTAGACACTGCTGCTCTTTGTCAGGAAGCCAGATGTTCTGGCTCCCTGGGATACAATTTTCTGGGTAGATATGTAGTATACAGCTGAGGAAATGGAGCTCTGGCTGTAGCTGGCCTAGAGTTACGGTCCTGCTTTCAGCAGACATGCAGGCTGGCTTCTGGTTAGGGAAGCCCCTCATTGTCCCATAGGTCTAGGTGGGGAGCCTTTTGCGATGTGTTCTGGACTGATGGCATAGGAGTGGGCAGATTGCTCGTGTGTCCAGCTCCACGTTGAGGGCCTGCGTGCCCGTCTGTTGTGTCCCCCCCACATTCTTACTCCACGGCTGTTGCCAGTATGTGCCTTGTACTGTCCTGGGTTTCATCATTAGCCTCCTGCTAAGTGAGCCTCTCGTTGATCATTCTCCAGTTCTCTTCTAACCTGTCTTACACACTTCTCCCCAACATGTGCTTTGTCCTTGACTGTATATCCCTGCCCTTTCGGGGACCTCCACAAGCTGTTGGAGGTTTCATTCTGCAATCAGAAGAGCATGCTGCTTTTGACATTACTGGTGGGAGAATGCTAGGGCCATGAGAAGAGACTGAAAGTCACATGTGCTTGTTGGCAATAGAGTCAGCATAGGAGCAGCACTTTTGGGATATCTCCCTCTGCTAGCTTTCATTGCTGCTCTTCCATGACCTCCCAAGAGCTGTTGAGGCAACATGATGTAGTACCTCCCTAGTAATAATGAACCTCAGGATTTCTTACGCCCTTGAGGGTCCACTGAATCCTGCGAGGGCCGCCTCTGCTCTCTGTAACCAAGACTTGTTTCTAGGGGCAGAATTGCTGACCTCAGGCCCAGGGTGCCTCTCCTGTCATAGGCATTGGTTTCCCAGGAGAGATGGATCACTCAGCAGTTAAGAGCACTTGCCAGTCTTCCAGAGTTTGTTCCCAGCACCTACGCTGGTGTTCACAATTCCTTCTAACTCCAGCCCCAGGGGTTTATGTCCCCTTTTGGACTCCATGGGCATCTGCGCACAGATGGAACACACACTTAATCTTTTTTTTCCAAAATAAAAGAAACATAAAAATGGTTGTAGGAATTGGGCCTAGCTTGGATTTTTTTGTTTGTTTGTTTGTTTGGCTCTTTAAGTTGTTTTGTTTTGTTTTGTTTTGATGGGGTTTTGTTGTCTTATGTATAACAGGCTGGCCTCTAAATTACCTTTTTCTGCCTCTCCAATGCTGGGATTAAAGGCATGTGTCACCATGCCCAGCTGCCTGCCTTGTTCTTGACTAGGTCACAAGTGTTCTATTGAGCCACATGCATTATGTGCTTGCTACTTTCCTATCACATGGGAAAGGTCCTATTGCAGAGGGTCTAGCTGGCTGATCACCTCTGCTGCTCAGAGTCTGCATCTGGGAATTGGCTGAGCCATTTCTAGCCTCCAAGCTCTAGATATTTTTAACTTAATGCTGCTATAAAAATGTGTCTGGTGTTTGATGCTGCTTCACTGAAAATAGAATTTATTACATATGGTCATCCTGTTATCATACCCAGCCATGTGAGCAGAGCTAATAGTTCACTAACCAATTCAGCAATTAGAGCAAATTAACATTTCCATTCTGTTTGAATCTTTCCTCTTCCAGACAACATGCCAACTTGGCTGGCACACTGAGTGGCCACGCATCCTGGGTGCTGAACGTTGCATTCTGCCCTGATGACACTCACTTTGTCTCCAGGTACGTAGGAGTCTTACATTTCTAAAATGCTTGCTAAGGGAAGGCAGTCTTCTGGTAATGTATCTTAACACTGAGAGAGTACATTACATGACTTTTTAACATTGGGGCTGGAGAGATGAGTCAGCAGTTTAAGAGCGCTGACCCTTTGGTTTCCAGCTCACAACGATCTAAAACTCCAGTTCCAAGGGATCCCATGCCCTGTTCTGGCCTACTAACATACATTCAGACAAAATATGCAAAGAAAATTAAAACCTATTTAAAGTAATAAAATTCAAGTTGCCCAGGCCAGGCATGGAGGCACAATCCTTAATCCCAGCCCTGGAGAGGCCAGAGGCAGGTGGATCTGTCTTGGTGAATTCAAGGCTAGAGTAGTCTACGTAGTAAGCTCATAGACAGAATTATGTAGTAAGGTGCTGTCCAAAAGTTGCCGTTGTTTACTTTAGCTTTTAAAGGGCTTCACTGTTGCTTTTACGCAATGCATAAAGATATTCTTTTAAACTATTGAAATCTTAGATTTTTTTAAAAAGTCTAGATTCTACTTACTGTTTTGACATATCCCTGTGTTCCAAGAGGAACTTAGAATCTGCTGATCTGCCTATAAAATGTGTTTATGGATGCCAGTAATATCTAGGGCCCTGGAGGCCAAGGAGGTTCAGAAGGGTATTTGACACTTCACCAGATCTCCCTCTTATCCAGAAAAGGGTAGATAAGCTTGAAGTGCCTAACGATGGTGAGGAGACAGTCATCTGGTGACACCTGTACCGAGCTCTTGTCTAGCAATAAGGGGTCCTCTAAAGGCAGAGGTGTTGGTCTGTAAAAGAATGTAGACTACGTTAGTTTCTGATTCTAACATCTGCTTTCCAAACAGTTCATCTGACAAAAGTGTAAAGGTTTGGGATGTTGGAACAAGGACCTGTGTTCACACCTTCTTTGATCACCAGGATCAGGTATGGAATAAGAAGTGTGTCAGTGCCTTTGTGTTCAGCTTACTGGCCACATTCCTTTACTAGCCTTTCTGTTGGAGTTAAGACTGGTAGAACCCTGGGACATATTAGCCTTGTGACCATGAGGCATGTCTGCTACACATGGTAAACACACAACTGTCCACACCCCTTCTTTGAAATTATACACCTAAGCCTGGAACCCTTTTCTGGGCGCTTGTAAAAGAGCCTCTCTCTTTGGAAAGTTCCATTGCTTAACATAATCATCATTTACATTTTTGGAATTATCCAGGGATGTAATTTTTTTTTAAAATATAGAGGCTATAGCTTGTAATGACAGTGTTAAGTCTGGTTTCCATCTTAAGAAGACTGTCTTTATCTTTGTAAGGTCAATGGGAAATAGTAACATTGCTGTAGGTCCTTCTTGATCCTAACTGTTCCTAAGACTGCCCTGGGGAACCTTAAAGTGCCACCAGTGAGCTGAGGGCCATGATCCGTGCCTGTTATCCACAGTGGCAGCTTCCTTGCCTGGTCACAGTCTCAACTGTTACAGAAGTGGACTCTGATTTAGTCAGTGTCACATGGGCCCGAGACTCCTTTCCTTTTTTCCCTTTCTTGAACAAGGAGAAGAGACTTTTTAAACAATTTCGCACTTTAGCCCAGACTGGCCTTGAACTTTCTGCAGTTCTCCTGCTGGGATTACAGGTGTGAACCACCTTGCCTGGCTAAGAGTACTTTTCTCTCCTGCATGTTGTCATCATTGCTGTCTCAGCAGCTCCAAGTAGCAAGGGTTTAGACTCTAGAGGAAAGAGGAACTAGGCAGCATGAGAATTCACATGCTCTGAGCAACAAATCAGCCTTTAATATATTTGAATGCTTTCAGAGGTCTTACACTTTCTTTTTGAGTACATCTTATGGTTAACTAACAGTTATTCATGCTGCTTTGTATTTATCTTAAATTATTGTAGTGAAGCCAGGCGGTGGTGGCGCACACCTTTAATCGCAGCACCTGGGAGGCAGAGGCAGGTGGATCTCTGTGAGTTCGAGGCCAGCCTGGTCTACAAGAGCGAGTTTCCAGGACAGGCTCCAAAGCTACAGAGAAACCTTTTCTCAAAAAAAACCCCTATATATACATATATGATATATATATAGATAGATCATATATATATATTACATCTCAGTGAGGTTAAAGAGTTGAGTCTCAGTAGTCCACTATTGGCTTTAAGCATTTTAAGTCCTAACTCTGTTGCTTATTGTGTGAGGTTCTTGTTATGGTGTTTCTGAGAAAGATGTTTGGAATGGAAGTGAGGCCCTTCTATGGACTGAAACCAAGGCTAGCCTCCAATCTCAAGGTGAGGGTGACAGTCTGACCACACAGACTGTGATTCCTAGTAATCACAAAGTTAACTCACCACATCTACTCTAAGAGGAAATATGAAGCTGCTAACTCAAGCACAGTCAAAAAAAAAAATCAGTGATGCTCAGTACCATGTTGTCTGGTTCTCAGGTCTTTGAGCAAGGGGTAATGGTTGACCGGGTGGGGGTGGGCACAGGAGGTAGGTGAGTGGTTGCAGTTTTGCCTACAGGCTTCTCCTGGAAGCATAGTGCTGGGCCCAGGCAGGAATCACTTCATGGCATTAGGTAGCCTTTGAAAGGATAGCAGATTGTTGCATTTTAGAGAGGGATGCTGTTCCACAACAGCCAGAGGCTAGGCTAGGCTCCATCACTGCTGGCCTCGTGCTAGTCTAGATGCAGGAGAAGAAAAGATCAGTGTCCATCCTTTTAGCATTCCTTATCAAAATTACAGGAATTAGAATGCTTTTTGTTTTTGTTTCTATTTGCAGGTTTGGGGAGTAAAATATAGTGGAAATGGATCAAAAATTGTGTCTGTCGGAGATGACCAGGAAATTCACGTCTATGACTGCCCAATTTAAACACCAGCGTCTTCAGGGCCAGTGCCATAGAGTATGCAGGGTTGATTGTGACATTCCTTGCCTTCTTAGGCACACTTAAAATACAGCATATATTGTAGTAAATTTTGTAGCTACAGTATAAAGTTTTTCCTGTTTTATTGGAAATATTGCTCATGTTTTAATGTAAATAAAGCATTCTTAATGCAGGCACCTGCATTTGTGAACATGCTGCTTGCTCTTTTCCTGACCCTGTCCCTGGAGAACAGTGTGAACTGGCACTGTTAGTGAAGGGAGCAGAGATCCAGGTGCTCACTGGGTTAGAAGGGCTCTGTTCCTGGGTGACTCGTGATGTGCCACGAGCTCCCTCAGGCTGTCCTAAACACACCACCCTACATCAGAATGGAGTTCTGAAAGAAACATTCTGGCATTCTGCCTGCCTAGGGATCCTTCTGTGTGACAGATTTAAAATGCGCTCTCTCGGCCACACCCTCATTTCCGTTCTTCCCGAGAGGTCTGCCCTACTGGCAGCCTGCCTTAACCATTGCAGGCTCAAGACTGGCAGAAGGCTGAACGCTGCCCTGCCTCAGACTAGAGTTCCAGCACCTTTGCCGCTTCTGCAGTCGCCTCCAAACGGGATCTGCCGGGTAATGGGGAAGGCTTAAGGGTTAACTTAACATCCTGGTGAAACTGCCTGGTCACGCTGTGCTCATCCTCAGGCCCAGCTCTCTAGACCAGTCTATTATTATTATTATAATGCTGGATTATTTCCCATCTCCACCTTGCTCACCCTCTTATAACTACTGTCCTGTTTCCTGTGTCTCCTCAGACAGCTCTCCACCCTCACGGTTCAGAGGCTCCTCAGAGCCCTTGTCCCCCATTCCCTTCTGCTCTTCCCACTTCTCTAGCCTCCATTGCAGTTTACCCCGACTTCTGCACTCATCCCATTCCCCAAATGAAAGTTCCCCAGGAGGAAGTTCATTCCTTCTGTCTACCAGTGTGAGACAGGCTGGCACTTAACACTACTGATAGTCAAGAAAAGAAAAAGCAAAGCCATTTGTCTGTCATAGCAGCTCAATTTTAATTTTAAAGTGACAGATGTACAGATGGGAAGGTTAAGCGACACCCTGCAGAGCTGAACAAGGGAGAGCTGAACACAGTTGTGTCCCATCGCAAGCTAAACAAGCTCTCCAGCAGTGACTAGGGTGTCACAGCACAGGAACAGCAGCTGGAGTTGTGGTCCAGTTATAAACTGGATTAGCCGAATTCAATTTTAAGTCTGTCCTGGCCAGTGGTCAAAGTGGGCATAGGTGGACTTTCTGTGCTTTGAACAAATTATGTTCCCCTAGCCAGCAATGTTTTGGGTAGCCTGGTCCGGCTAGCTGGCTTACCAACCAGCCACAGGTCTGGTCTGTCGTTTGACCCTCCTAGGGGAGGTGCCTGGTCTGCATCAAACTCTCTGGTGACATAGAAACAAAATAAGGGTGGATCTGACAGGTTAGCCCAGCAACTTCAGAAACAGGGCGTTTAACTTCATTTGTAGAAAAGAAAGGAGTAGTAACGGCTAGAGGCTGAGGTAGCCTTATTTAAAGTGCAGTCTGTCTGCCAGGAACAAAGGAGTAACTAGTACCTGTCCCAAGCAGCTGCCATTGTCAGTGGTATTCATGCCAGCTAACTAGAAGAACTTGGTTAGTTCCATTCTCACCAAGCATCACAAGCAGGAAGCCCTTTGTAGTGTGGCTGTGCAGTGAGTGGAACAGGCCTTGAGGAAGGAGCTGTCTGGAAAACAAGGTGAAAATACCGAGAGGTTCTGTGCTATTGCACACTCTTACGTCATCCGGAGACACCAGGCAGCTGTGCCGGGGTCTGAGCCTTCAGCATTCTCCCTTGGGTGCTTCTACACAGAGGCTGCCAGGAACACGGGAGGGTTTAGCCTTCTGAGGGTAAGCACTTTGGTGGGACAAGATTGCAAAGGTTGTCAGCAGATACTCATTAAAACCACAATGAACAAGGTGTGGGGTCACAGGCAGATGGCTTTATTGGCTTATCATTTAAAATGGGTTTGTCATCACAAGGCTTGGAAAGTTCAGAAAACTTCCCAGACAGATGGTTAGACAAACCCCTTTGTAACCACTTACAGGGACAGACAGTGGGAGCTAGACTGGCCCTGCAGCTTTTGAGTGCAGCCTACTCAGTATGAACAGGCATGTTGGGCCAAGTGCAAGCCATGTAAGTGCTTTTTATTGTCTAAGAGTTCTAGAGTCTAGATTCAGAAATATTAGCAGACCTGAGCTCATACTTCGGTGACTTTGCCAAGGGAGGAAGGGGAGAAAAACCACAGATTAGAGATGGACCAGACCTTCTTGGCCTTTGTTAGGGGCCAAGGGTTGCTATCTGGGCCGACTGGAACTGAACCATGGCAAAGCCACTAAGAAGCACAAAGGGTCAATGTGGTACTAGCATCTCCAGAGTATGTCCTGAAAGTACAAATGAGCAGATTCCATATGCAGACTAGACATGATTGAACTTAAAACATTTAAATATAAATCAAGCTATAACTTAAGTTACAACTAGAAGAGAAACAAGAAAACCCAAAGACAACTCAGCAATGAAGACTGCTGAACACATACACAGGACACCCCAAACACAAGGCTATTAAAGCGATGCCATTTTCATTGTGCCACGTTTACATTCATCGTGTACTAGTCCGAGCAGGCCATGCCACACCGCGCCATCATGCCGTCTGGCACTGCACACCAGCGCGGGGCCCTTCGTCATCCTCCTCATAGGCCTCCCTGTGCTGGCGCCAGTTCTGCTCATTGGGATTGAACTCCTTCAGCTCCACCTGATCCATGTCCTCTGTGATCCTCACCTTCTGCCGAGGGGGGAGCAGAGCCTCCAGCTGAGAAAGCTTCTCCTGAGGAAGCCAGTGTTTTTCGGGGAAGACGACCTGTGGAGGTGAGCACACAGGGACATGGGGTTTCTTGGCTTTCCATCAAGGCAGTTGATGGTGTGACTCAGAGAAAGGGCTGCACTTACTAAAAACTGTATGATCAGCATCCCTTTCTCCAGTGGGGCTTTGTAGATGGGCATTCCCTCGTTGCGCACACACTTCAGGTCTCCATGCTTTATCACCTCACCTGCACAGAGAAGATTCCACTATGAGAAAGGAAGACAGGGAGCCTGGAGAGGCTAACTCCTCAGGACAGTGACGCTGGGCTCTACTGGCTCCGCACTGATGATAGGCAGACTATCTGGCTGGCCCACATCAGGAAGGCAGCAAGCACACTGAGACCTCTACCATAATGTGGAATGGTTTAAAGTCAGGCCCCCTCACCTGGCCTCCAATAGGGCCAAGAACCTGCCTAGCTGTCTCTTCAAGTGATTGTGGATGTCCCTAACACAGAGGTGGTGCCTGTGCTGCTCACAGGTTCAGGCAGAGCTTAGAAAGGGATTCACAGGAGCCTCCCAGCTCCCTGCTCAAGGAACAGCTTCCTGAGTGATGCCAGGTGGCCCCTTGCCTGCTCACAAAGCACATGCTCTACTTTAAGCTGGTGAGCTGGGATATCCTGCACCACATGCTCTACTTCAAGCTGGTGAGCTGGGATATCCTGCACCACGTGCTCTACTTCAAGCTGGTGAGCTGGGATATCCCGCACCACGTGCTCTACTTCAAGCTGGTGAGCTGGGATATCCCGCACCACGTGCTCTACTTCAAGCTGGTGAGCTGGGATATCCCNCACCACGTGCTCTACTTCAAGCTGGTGAGCTGGGATATCCCGCACCACATGCTCTGCCTTGTCTATACTGGCAATATCTCTAAAGGCAACATGGGAGCCTTAGAACCTGGAGCACTTAAGACGCTCCCCTAAGACTAAAAGTGTCATCTCCCAATAGGCACGGAAGACATCCGGGACAAAAGAGGTGTCTGGAAAATGTGCCCATGAAAATGGACAAAGGCTGGGCTGTAGCTCAAGTGTCCAGGGGCTTCCTAGTATGCACAAGAGCCTATGTTTAGTCTGTAGTACCACAAAACGTAAGAGATGAAAACAGACAAGAAAAAGGAATGTTGAGAGAAAATGGGGAAGGGATAAAAGAAGCTAAGGACATCTTATTCAGCAGTTCCTCCCCAGGGGAACAGCACTCTACAGAAAGTGGAATGTCTTTCACAGGAACTTTTCAAGGTCATCAGTAGTTTTAAGATCCACAGTGTGCCAATGCATTCTCCTGGGGGTCATCCCTGGAGGAGGGTAAGGTGACTGTGTGGCTGAACAGGCACAAGTTGCTGAGCTTTTGTGCTGTTAGTGGGGGTGTTTTCTACACCCTTTCTGTTTCCTCAGATGCCACTTAATACTGTTCCCAGCCCAGCTCCCAAAGCTGCCGCAGACTTGCTGGGAGATGGGAACCCTGAGGCCAAGAGTGGAAAACCATAAGGGAGAAAAGGGAAAAGTCCTGGCCACCTATGCCAGAGGAAGCCCCTGCTTTAATCAACCATGAGTCCTCAAGAGGTTCAACAGTGAAGGAAGGGGGAGAGACGATGAAAGAGAAACCAATACCAAAGGAGAAAGGAAAAGAGCAAGACACACACGTACACACACACATGCATGCACACACAAAATCCCCCAAAGAAATCCCTATCAGGTTTTTTAGATGCCCTGCCCTTTTTCCTACCTGAGCAAGGAAATGGATTTCTAAGGGCTTGTGTTCCCTCCCTTTGGGATTCCTTCCCCAAAACCCTACTCCTATCCTTGACTCCCACCTTCCCCAGGCTGGGGGCAGGAAAGGCAGAGGGAGTGCTCCCCATGTAACAGGGCCCTGCCTCAGGGAATTCTGCCAGGATGCCCTGAACTCGTCATATTCTCCACCCTTGGTCAGTAACAGACTTTTCCAAAGAAGCCATTCAAATGCTGCAAGCCCTGGCTCTAAGAATGGCTACAGTCTGAGTTGAGACAATGTTTGGGGTCTGAGACACACAACCAGGCTGGTTCTGTTCATAGCAATGACCTAAGGCCTTGTGTGAACCACAGTCCTTAAACTTTCTACTTCAAGTGACAGGAGGGACTGGGCAGCTGGGAGGGTTGTGGCGTGGAGGCTGTAGAAAGGTGTTGGCTTTTAAAACTGTACAGACTGCATCACAGTGCAGTGCTTCCCACTGACCCTTGCTTAAGTATATGTAAGCACGTGCACATACGCATGCGCACCACAAACCCAAGAGCAAATGGGGTAAAAGGTTATTGGTAAATCTCATACTGGTGGACTTTGTATGTTTTTATCTCTACAACTTTTTGTAAGCTTGAGAAATGTTTTGTTTTTGAGACAGCCTCATTCTTACAGCTTTTTCTAAGTCTGATCCTCTTGCTCAAGCTCTACCTGCTGAGCTTACAAGCCTGCACCGGCACACCTGGTCAAGGTGTGGAGCTGGGGACTGAACCTAGAGCTTTGCTCTATCCACTGAGCTACATCCCAGCACATACACACATCGTCTCCACTGAAAGAGCATCTTTCTGACTCAGCCCAGGCTGGCTTCAGTCTTGTCATCTCAGGCTCCAGCATACTGAGTACTAGGATTATGTGCATATACCATCATGCATGTTAAGTTTGAAACTCAGGGTTTTTTTAAATCACCATAAATTGATGAGTTTAGAAATGCAATCTCATTTCCCATCATCTCCAGAAGAGGAGGAGTCAGAGGGGGCAGCGGACAAGACTGGGAAGAAGGGAAGGCAGGAAGGGAAATGGGCAGAGGCAGGAGTGGTCCTGGAGGCTGGCCACAGACGCAGGTGCTTGCCTGCCCCACAGGACTTGGGTCTTATCACCAGCTCCCACCGCCTGTGCTGTAGGCTTATCAGCCAGTTACAAACCACCCAACCCCCCTACTGGAAAACCCTGCCTGTGCCAAGACCCCAGAGCACCTAGATGGCTCAGCTTCTTCCATATTATGCAGACATCTTGGCTGTGCACAGCTGCCTTTGCCACTAGCCCAGCCAACAACCTCAGTCCCTTCTAGGCAGGTGCTCTAGAGCCTGCTCGGATCCATGACGTGTGTAAATCAGCCTTCCTGGATGCTGAGAGCCTGGGGTCCTGGGACCCCTTTTCAGCCCAGAGACAGCTCCCATGGGTGTGTGCAGTCAGTTCCTGTGGAAGCCTCTGAAGATATGCTCACAGCTAATGTCTCCCCCCCTCAGGAAAATGCTATTTGAAAACGTTCTCATATGTAACAGCTCAGAAACCAGAGGAACATACAAGAATCAGCACAGACCCTATTTGATATAAAAAAAAAAGGCTTGTGGTTAGCTGTTTTCCACTACCAAATGTATAAATTTTAAGCTTAACTGGAAGAGTCTAGATAAAATTTCAGGCTCAGAAGATTCTTACTTGAGAGCCCCCTTCCTACCCCAGGAGAACAGTAAAGAAATTCATCACATTCTCCAGTCTTGCATGGTAACTTCCTAGCATGAGGCTGATGAGATGCGCAGCTCTGCACAAACGACGACCCGAGTGGGACCCCCAGAACCCGCAGCAGAGGACAGGATCAACTCCCCAAAGTTGTCCTATGACCTACACACACACACAGTATATTGTAAGAAATTAAATTTAGGGGCTTGAAAGATGGTTTAGCAATTAAGAATAGGTTCTGTTCTTATAGTTCAGGAGCAGAGTTCAGGTCCAAAGTAAGATGACTGCTTGTATGTAACACTAGCTCCAGGAAGATCCTCTGGCCTCCACAGGTACATTTACACTAGCGCACATACCCACACAAGGACATATACACGTATGCATAATTTAAAAATATATCTTTAAAAGAATAAGATGACTTCATTATTTTAAAATATTTAGAGTACCAAGCTGCGATTGTAAATACAGACCACTGTGCACGAACTGTTAGGTCAACACGCAGACAGGGAGGGTGGTACCTACCTGACCTGGATGTGATAACAAGGACTCGATCATCTAGCGTTTTTATTGTCTTCTTGAAGCCACAAAGAGCTTCAGAAAGCTGAATTTTCATTTTCATGATCAAATCATGGCCTTGTCTCTGAAAGACACTATGATCCTTCTGATCAAGCACAATTATGACATCACCAGGCTCCAGCTCAGGCTCCTGATCTCCTTCTCCATGGAACAGTATCTTTTGCCCATCCTTCATACCTATGAAACATCACCCTCCAGATTAGCCACTTCTCACAGCAGAGCTCAGCGCTGTTGAAGGGACCGAGATCTTTGGGGGCTCTTAACTCATTAAACCTCTCACCTCCCGTGGGCCAGGTGTTGGAGGAGTAGCTGGGATAACTGCCTAGCAAAGGCTTTACTTCCACCACTGGCTGAGTCAAAGGTGAAGCAGGAAGAGGGAGAATAAGATCCCACATCTGACCAGATCACACTCCTAGGCCACGTGCACACAAGTGTGTGGAGGTCACAACTCACTTCAGGCTCTGTGGCCTGAAGCCAAGAGAATTCTGGTTACAGATACAAGGTCAAGGCAGGTTTAAGGTCTTCTAGCAGCTCATGGCTTGACCTTTGGTCTCATCTGATATATGACATATTTGCTGGATCAGAAATTCAGAATCAGGATCTTTGGAAAAACAGAAGGGACTGAAATGTGCCTTAAGATGATGGTACCAGATGAGACAGCAAGGAAAGGCACTGCGTTTGGGAGAATCTGGAGCAGCAGAGGGAAGGTGTGTGTGTGTGTGTGTGTGGAGGGGGAGACAGGTGTGTGTGTGTGG
>LOJH01000903.1:33266-57908 GCA_001685095.1 Ellobius talpinus | reverse complement strand
CAGAGCGTGATGGCGTGAAGGTGCCTACCACACTGGCTGAGTACTGCGTGAAGACCAAGGCGCTGGCTGGCGCCCGACGAGGGCTCGGACCTCTTCTGCAATGTCTACTATGAGGACGGGGACGTGGAGGCCGACAGCTGCTTTGGGGATGAAGAGAACGACTCTGGCACCGAGGAGTCCTGACCCGCGTCCCCGAAATAAACTTACAAATTTTACCTCAGCAGGACCCGTGTGGGCCTCAGGCGATAGACTACCTCACCGAGGTTCCATATGGGCTCCCGTCCCGTGACCCTTAGGTCCTCTTACCCCGTGGTGCCTGGCAGATACCCCACTCAGCTCACAGATGGTGATAAGCCTGGGAGACTGGGAACCGCCTCGTGGGGAGGCAGAGACTCCGGCCCAGCCCAAGCACAGGGCCAGCCCCACAGTCATCTCCTCTCTGCTTTGGTGTGTGTGTGAAACCCAAATAAAATGGCAACACCAGTCTGGGATCTTGTACTGTCGTGGATTCAGCATGAGCGCTATCACACGGTCCACCTCGTCCTCCCTGAGCTCTTTAGCCCTCTTGGTGAGGTCAGTGTCCGCTTTCTTTGGTGAGGAGCACATCTCCGGCCCCACACACCCTTAATGGCAGTGATGGCGAAGGCTGTTTTCCACCGCCCAGCGATGTTGGTGTTGAGTACTCTGAAATGTGCGCCCTAGCTTCTCAGGGATCACTAGAGACACGGCGGAACAATCGGCGGAGTGTAGGCCTGCGGAAGAGCCGAGTTGTTTTTGTTTGTTTGTTTGTTTGTTTTCTTCGAGACAGGGTTTCTTTAGCTCTTGTAGACCAGGCTGGCCTCGAACTCCACCTGAGATCCACCTGCCTCTGCCTGCCTCTGCCTCCCGAGTGCTGGGAATTTTTTTTATTGCTGGAACAGTTTAGATATTCGTTAAAAACATGTACATGGCTTCCTATTTGCCTGTTGCCATCTCCAGACCACAATAGACCCAAGGCTCAAGTTCTGTGTATCACTGTGCTCACGGTATCCCGTAGGGAAGACGACGAAGTAAACAGATCTGTAGAGTGCGAGGGATTTACCCGGGTGAGAATGTTTACTGGGGAGATTGGGACAGGAGAATGCCCAACAGCAGGGAAAGACAAACTGAAGGGAAAGGGAGCTGGAGTGGAGCCGAAGGGGCTGGGATGAAGCTGAAGGGGCCCGAGCACTACTCACAAGGTCTAGGTACCAGTCTGGGGCAAGAGTTCGGGCAGAGCTTCCTTTTGTGACTGCTAACCTTTTGTGTTCGGTACCTTCTGTTTGTAATGTGTAAATCTTCGCCGAGTTTCCTAAGGGTTCAAAGCCTATGCAAAACCGGGTCCCAGGGGGACGCAGCAAACTGAGGCGCCCTAGGATTTTGGGAATCTGCATTGGCATTGTCTCTTTGGGGAGCTTAGAGGAGAGGTTTTGGTAGATGGAAATTGACTTGCTAAAGGTGTGAACTGTATAACAATAAAAAAGCCCTTTGCTTAGCTACAGGGAGCCCGTTCTCCAGGGGGCTTCCACCTTGCAGCTGGAAAGGCTAAAAAAAATTGTTAGAGCACCTGTCTTCTTTCAGTGGGACTGCGTGAACCCACCCAGGATACACCACCACCAATCCCAGGTTAGCTGGGGACTGCTAAGGAGCCTGGAACAAGTCTCTGTCCCCTGGGCCTTGGTGTCCCCTTGGAACAGTAGGAAGGCAGGGGCCAGCTCTCACTAGCTGCCTTTCCTGTTTTGTTGGGATTCTCACTACCTTCCTCTCCTCCCTCCCGACTGGTAGAGGGCACAGGCGCTGTCCTGTAGAAGGGCTCAGACTGACTGGGAGCGGGCCCGTCTTTGGCCCTTTGCAGTATCCAGCTCTGGAGTTGTGCGAAGGACACACTGCTGTCTCTAGATCCACTAGGACAAGAGGGTCCCTGGCAAGTGCTCTGTGACCTTGAGTAAGTCAGGTCCCCTCCCTTCTCTCACCCCTCCTCCTCCTCTTTCCCCAGCAGCTGCCTGCCCTCCTTTCTGTAGGCCAGCTGCCTTGGCCACTGGCCAGGACTGAGGCCCAAGAGCTGTTGGGGTGACCGGAGGCTGGAATGTCTGCAGAGCGGAGGAATGTCTTTACTGCCTACTCCCCTGAAAGGAGAGCAGCAAGGCCCCCCGGGGTTTCTTCCCAGCTGGGCCGGGGGCTCTCCTCCTCTTCCCTCGCCAGCCATGTCTGTGTGTCCGGGTACTCTTTTCTCTATCTCTGTATAGATCTGAACTCTGTCGCCGCTGGGGCAGCACAAAGGTGTCAGGCTTTTAGCCTGAACTCAGGACCCTGGACTCTTGCTTGAGGCCCTTCCAAACCAGAAGTCTTACCCAGGTGCGGGGNGGGGGGGGGGAGGGGGGCTGTGACTGGTGGGCTTTCTTCTCCTTATGGCTTTAGTAAATGGCTTTCTCTTTCTGGTTTTTCCTGGAAGTGAGCGGAGTGTAGGCAGAGCTCAGAGTGATGTTGAGGACCCTGGGAAAGAGAAGCCCCACCCCGGGCTGGTATCTGCAAGCCCTTCGCAGGTTCTCTGGAGGGAGAGAAGTCTGCTTGCGTGCTGGCTGCTGAACGAATAGGAGGGGACACTGTATTTTATTGTCGTATTGTTTTTATAACAGATTTGAGCCCGAGATGAAACACCACTCTGGGTGTGTGAGCTGTACTTTCCCCCTTTACAGGACAGTGTGGAGCTGGGTGTGCTAGGGGGAGGGGAAGTGGAACATATGGCAAGTTAGAGAGCTAATAGGACTCCAGGAAGCAGAGGCTCAGAATGGTAATGGCTTCCACAACTGCACTCTTGCGTCTTGCTCCCCAGAAAAGAACTAAAATCAGGTGATCCAAGGTTGGCTTTGAGTAGAGGCCATGCCCTTCCTTCCCTTTCTGTGTGGCCCTCAGGGTCCAAAATGGTGCCTATCACATGCACATTCGGGAAGCAAGATCAAAACAAAGACAGCAGAAGGATGAAGGAAAATAGAAATGAAAGACAAAAGGAAGTTTCAGGAGCCGTCAGGGACGGTTATACTCCCATTTCTTTGGCTAGAATTATGTACTTGACTATATCCTGGAGCAAAAAAAGATGGGAAATGCTTTTGTTGCCTTTTTTTTCTTGTTGAGACAGGGTTTCTCTGCGCAGCCCTGACTGTAGCCCTGACTGTCTTGGAATACACTCTGTAGACCAGGCTGGCCTTGAACTCGGAGACCTGCCTACCTCTGCCTCCTGAGTGCTGTCCATTTTCCATGATGACTAAATGCCACCCCAAAATCGAAGCCTCTCATGCTCCAGTGAGCTCAGCAACTGCCCCCTTGCCTTCCCGGGCTGCAGGGATTTGTAGAAAGCATACACCTGTAGCGCACCACACCCAGCTGCGCTCTATGCGCCACCATACAGTTCGTGAACCAGGCAAGGGACTGGAGATTNGGGTCTCGTGCTCAGAGCAGCTGCAGGCTGTCTCAGAGCAGAGGAAAACAAGTTACTTACAAGAAATTCAGGATCTGGGGGTTCACAGCTCCCAACATATATCTCCATATTTGTGGAAACACGAAGGTGACGCTCTTGTCCAATATTGCTGCAGAATTCCCAGAATTCCCTGCAGTCACCTGCAATTCATTCTGGAATAGGCTTAAATGTTTTTGTTTGTTTGTTTTTGTTTTGTCTACCTTGGGAACCGCAGTGGCCTTCTTGGAAGCAACGTGTTTTTCTTCTGAGGACCTGCCCCTCCTCCACCCCGGATTCAGTACATAAGGTTCTAGAAAGACGACTATCCTTTCTTCTCCACGTGGTGGGCACCGTGCCCAGGTCTAGCCTGTCAGAGTCATGGTGATGGAATCCAGGATCAGATCACAATCCAGCCTATGCCATTCTGAGACTTGGGGGACTGGGTCTTTTGCTGAAGTCATTGGGGAGTAGGGACAAGGGCATCTTTTCTACTGGGAGCACAAGCTGTGATATGCTAATGCTAGTCTGGAATGGCTGGTGGCTGTTTTGTTACTATAGGGAGAACTTTGTTGAGAACAAGGAAAGGCTAGGATATTACTCGGTGGCAGAGTGGGGGCTTAGCAGGTTCAATCCCCAGGCCTGGTGTGTATGGGGCCAACAGACCCTTAATGACATCACTCAGGCCTTTGGGTCTAGCCATTCCTGAAGCTGGAACACCTCCGGATTCTCCAGTGATCAGTCAATAATTCTCTTATCTGTTTAAGTCAGATGAGAATGTCCCAATCTGCCGACCGAGCTACAGTCCTGTCTGAAAGCTGGTAGAAGGGACATTGAACCCGGGAGTTGTGGGGGAAGTGGGTGTGTCAGCTCGTGGATGTTGAGAATAAGTGTCCGAGCTGAGTGTCTACAACGTGTGTGTTAATGCTGCGTGGAAATTGGTGTGCAGCCGTGCACTGTGTGGAAGTTGCACGACTGCATGCGATTATGTGTCTGAATGTGTGTCTGGAATAATCGGTGTGAGATGTTAGTGGAGCACCTGAGTGTGACAACCGGTGTAGCTGAGAGTGTGTGGTACTCTTCTCAAAGTGCTAGGGTGGCCTTTAGCAAACACAGGTCCTGTAAAGGATCCCACAGCTCTTAAGACAAGTCTAAGCCCTAGACAGGTGGGGCCTCTTTGACCTTCCTCTGTCCTCAGTCCCCTCCTCCTTTTTCCATGCTGGCAATAGCTGGCTTTTGCTGCCACCCCTGGCTTATGCTGACAGCTGCAAACAGAAGTGGCTCCTGCAATAGGGTGGCTCTGCCCAAAGGAAGAAACACTCACTGCCATGACTTGGGAGCCTGGAAAGGGTGGGAGTGGAGCTGCCCTGGGGCCCAGGACAGAAAGAACGCTGATGCTAGCAACCCTGGTGAAACCTTTTCCTGACGATGACGGGCCTGAAAATCCCCAGGCCTCAGTTTTCAACTGCCAAGGTCACGGGATCCTTTGCTGTGCTGCGGCCTTTGGAGGCTGGCAGTCTGCTCTCTGCTGCCATCTCCTGGGCACTTCCCTCTTGCGGCCATGGAGAGAAGCCAGGCTGGGCCAAAGCAACTTCCTCCACCATCCCAGGCAGCAGCACATGGTTGGGTTGGGGGTTCCCAGGGTTGAGGACCCGGATTTTGTGACACTCATTGTTAGTTCTGACACTTAGTTGATGTAGTTGTTCCCACCTCAGGGCGACGAGACCAGGCTGGTAGATCAACCCACTTCTGTGGGTTTCCAGACTCCGCCTGCGGGATTGTGCTGAGCTGGCCCAGGTCTGGTGGAAAATGACAGGGACACAGACACCTGAGCGCCTGGACATCACTGACCTCCAGACAGATGAAAACACCAAGGTTCACATAATTGCTCTAGGCACAGAATTAAGCCCCCTACCTTTCTCCTCCACTCTCCAACCTCACAGATCCTTCCTGCTCTCCCCGTTCCACTCCTAACCTAGGCTCCCACACCACAGCCCCTCCCCTCCCCCAGTCACTCTTGTAGAAATAGAAAAACCCTCTGAGTCTCCCTCTTGCCGCCAGCCCGTACCACGCATGACCTATTTCTGTCTGCTTCAATCTGGACAGATACTTCCCCTGGCTTCCTCTGCAACTGAACCTTCTCACTTCTGGCTTCTGTGGGGCATCACTCTGCCAACCTTTAGACTGAGCCTTGAGCTCAGATGGCCACGTTCTCGGCCCCACAGGCCTCAGGGCCCTTCTCCTATGTTGCCCACTTCTTGCCTCGGTGACATTCAAGAACTCTGTGGGCCTCAGGAATTGTAAACCTCATTTCTAAATGAGATGACTCGGTTTGCTATCCTCTACTTTAATACATTGCTTTTTCTCTCATCTATGGGGCCCCAGGGTTATCTCAGCTCCATCCCTCCTTGCTGGAGCCCTATAGGCATGGCTGGATTTCCAGGCTGGTTTCTTCTAGAGAACTCAGGATCTATGTGATGGAAGTTTCACCTACTTTATATCCACGGTGCACAGCAGGGTTCTGGCAAGTGGCATATGGCAGGCTCTTGGTAAATGCTCACACAAAATGAGCTGGCTTGATCAGACCAATATGTTCCTGTCGAGACAAACAAGAATCAGTTCCTCAGTGTGCCTTCTGCCCAAGCTTTTGCTAAAGGCAATAGGAAAATGCTTACCCAGTCCTCGGACTATTCAGAAGCTAGGCAAGACTCCTATGAGACCCATTTTCCAGGGGAGGGAACTGAGAGCCAGACATTAAGTGATCTGATCCATCAGACCCACAATTCTCACTCAGCTCTTCTCTTATCCACCATCCTGGACCATAACCCTGCATATCCTTGCTTCTGTGATGCTCTCTGGCCCCCGTCCTACCTCTCTCTCCCCTACCATCCTCGCCTGGGCCAAAGATCTTTCCTCTGTGCCTTCACTCCAGGCTTAGCCCAGGGCCCCAGAAGTCAGGGTGGGTCTGCAGATGTCTGGGTGCCAGAGCAGCTGAGCAGTGGAGGAGGGAACAGGCACACTCATGTTCTCCCATTTGGCTAAACAGGCTTCAACAGGCCCATTGTGCTTCGCAAACCTCAGGTTCCTAAAATGAGCTTGGAATGAAGGGAAAAGCCGTGCAGAGGCTGGGACCCTGAACTCAAAGAATCACAGGCCTGTTTTCAGACTCTGGGCCCTTCCCTTGTTTCCGTGTCCTAGTGGTGGGTGGCCCGAGACATCTGTGCACCTCAGAGTCCTGGGGGGGGGGAAGGATGGAGAGGAGCAGCATGAGAAGACGTCCTAGGAACTGTGGAGGGCGAGGGCAGGTTATGAGATGGCCAGTAGCTGGTTCAGAGCCTGGGAGGAGGGAGAGAACAGGAACCTGGTTCAGACACAGGTTTTTCTGGTTAGGGAGCTCATGTAGCCAGGGAGGGGAGCTGTAGCCTTGGGGGAGGGGGAGCTGCCTTGGGATCCCAGAAGGGCTGCTGACTCACACTCCTCCTCCTTGTCTTAATTACTTTTTTTGTGCTTCCAAAAGCAGCACATACTCATTGTACAAAGGAGGCAGGCAGCTCCTCATGTTCGTGTCCCCAGCCTTAACTGCCGGTAACATTTCGGTCGCTGTTCTGCCAGTTCTTTCTTTTTCTTTTTTTGGACAGGGTCTCACTGCATAGCCCTGGCTGTCCCAGAACTCACTGTGTAGACCAGGTTAACCTTGAACTTTCAGAGATCCATCTGATTCTGCCTCCCTAGTGCCGGGACTAGAGGTGCCCTCCACCACTGCCCTTGTCCAGTTTGCTTTTGAGGAACACATGTCTCTTCTTTCAGGAGAGAGACCTGCCCCTTGACGACGGTGTAGATTTATGCAGAACAGTGGAGAGCTTACTCCCTTCATCACCCCCTTGGAACTATGGCTGCTCAGAGCTCTGGGGGGTGCTCATGAATGCTGTATGGGTCTGAGGGACTGAGGGGTGGTTAGGACTCCAGACGCAAAGACCAAGGGTCCCCTGGTACAAGTCCCAGCTCCCATGATCACCAACTGGCAAACTGTGAGCAGCTTAGCCTCACTGAACCTTTCCTGCTTCCTCTGGGGGTAGGAATCATGACAGATCTTTAGGGTATGGCTGAGACAATTAAGGATGCTGAGTTCAGCACCCTGTCTGGCTCATCAAGGCTGAGCTGTTCTTAGAGACACACACTTCATTCTAGGCATATTATCCTCCTTGGATAATATGGGAGAGATTAGTCACAGGGATTCTGAACTCACCCTGAAGATGAGAAGTTGGCATCTTGAGTCATTAGAATTAGTTGCACAAGCGTGGGATGGGAGGAATTAAGATTTCCCAGGCGGAATGGAAGTTCCTGCAGGCTGGTCTGCATCCACAGTTGCTGAGCTTGTGGGCATGGGAGGTGATGGGTTCTGAGCGTGGTTGGCCAGGCCACCTGGGGCCATTCCCTTCTCTCTAACCAACCACAGCAGACATGGGAGGAGGGGCAGTGCTGGGAAATCAAACCCAGGATCTTACAGCTTTCTGCTGTAACCGCCCCCCCATAGCCTCAAGGTTTCTCACAACTCCTCCTCAAATCCCTTTGTTTTCCAACTTTCTTAGCTGCAGTGAAGGCATGGGGACCTGCCATTTTGAAGCCAGGCCCCTGTCCACTTCCAGCAGCTGTGGGACTTGCATCCCCTGAACCTCGGTGGTTTCCCCTGCCTCCCCTCCCCAGCCACCATCATACCCACCATCATACCTACTATAGATTGCTTGCCACCCCCTTCCCCCCCCCAGATAGAACAATGTCTTAAGTTTACTCTGGCCGTTTTGCGTAGGGAGGCTAGGTAGAATACTGCCTCACTTGGTTCCTGGAAGCTGTGAACGGCTTCTTCAGAGGCTCTTTTCAGATGTGATGGAGTTAAGGATCTTAGATGGGGAGGCTGCTCTGGGCAAGCCAGACACACCCTAAACTCAGTGACAAGAGCAAGTATATTGAGAAGATGCAGGTACATTGTGCCTGTAACTGACCTGGCAGGAGAGGACTCTTCCCATCTGCTTGAAGACTAAGATAAAAGGATCCCCCAAATTTCCAGGAATCCTATGCTATGGGAAAAAAAAGACTGACGTGTGCGTCATGCTAGGCAGAGGAGGCACTGGTCTCTCAGGAAGACATTTCACACGTTCTAACAAGGTACCAGACTGCCCTACAGGACAGACCAGCACTGATAACAGTGATGGGTCACTGATGGTCAGGACCACACTGTGACCAGCGCTGATAAAGTGATGGGTCACTGATGGGCAGGACCACACTGTGACCAGGACTGCTGAGCTGGCATATATCTTGCTCTCTATTTCAGCCTAAACCATGGTAGGCAGGCAACACTGGGTGCGTGGGATGCACGCGGGAGGATGGCACATGCTTGGGAACTTAGAGTTATGAGAAATCATC
This sequence comes from Ellobius talpinus, assembly GCA_001685095.1. NCBI lineage: Eukaryota > Metazoa > Chordata > Mammalia > Rodentia > Cricetidae > Ellobius > Ellobius talpinus. Next base: position 49,018 of record LOJH01000903.1, on the reverse strand, counting down.
AGCTTTGTTCTTTCTCACCATCCGTGTTTGCTCCTGCAAGTCTTGATCCATCAGCTCATGAATTTGCCATCGACCTTACGTGGAATAAGAGTCCTTTTTTATCGGGCTTTAAGCTTTTGTTAGTCTGGCAGTCATTTCTAATTTTTATTTGTTTTTGTCTTCTGAGACAGGGTTTCTCGGTGTAGTCCGGGCTGTCCTGGAACTTTCTCTGTAGACCAGGCTGGCCCTCAAACTCAGAAATCTGCCTGCCTCTACCTCCCACGTGCTAGGATTAATGGCGTGTGCCCCTGTGTCCCAGCGTATTTCTAAGATTTTTAATTGGGCCAGCCACTCACTTTAATTTCATCATCACCTATTCTGTTTCATGAGCATTTTTCTTTTTTTTCCTTTGGGCCATCGCTCACTAATGTGATTCCTACTTTCATGTCTGCTTTGTAATTCTCTCTTTGTTGGTCTTCCGGAGTTTAAGCACTTCAGTGTCCTGAGTCCTTTTTTGTTTAAATCATGAATTCATACATGCATGCAAAACCACCCATACACATAAAACTAAATATTAAACTAAGATAAAAACTAAAAATTAAGAAAAAATAAAACAAGAGCATCCTGGACTACTGAAATGGACCACGCTAACCCATTTTCTCTCACAGGCAGAGCACACCCTTTAGCTGGAATGAGGGGGAACTGCAGAAGTCAGTGGAGCTAAATGGGAGGTGGGTGGATCTAATCAGGGGGTGGCTGTTGTCTGATGATGAAGGCCACAGAGCCAACAACAGCCTGAGTGAGCTCCTGGTTGGGTCCCTCCAGGTCTCTTGATAGCTGTTCAAGCATGGCTGACACCTTGACCAGTGAGTGACCTTAGGAGACCCACAGCAAAGGATGCTGCCAGACAGTGAAGCCTTTCTGATCTCTAGAAACTCATGGAATAAATGTCTGTTGTTTCAAAAAGAAAAATCCCCAAACTTCATACCGGTGCCCCCGAAGGCTTGAAGGTCACTGTGAGAGGCAGGCTAGGAAGACAAGAAAGACGAAGGGGCACAAGAAGGGAAAGGAGCCCCCCTGCTCCAGTGTCCGAGTCCAGTGGAGTGGACGAATGCTCAGTGTAAGAGCGCCTGTTTTCTTGCAGAGGACCCGGGTTCAGTTCTCAGCATCCACATGCCAGCTCAGGAAGGGTCACCTGTAACTCCAGCTCCAGGAAATCCAGCACCCTCTTCTGACTTCTACAGGCACCCAAATGAAAGTGGTTCCCTTTAGGTGGGTACACATGCATGTACTCAGCCTCACACATATACAACAAACAAGCACATTTTTCCAAAGCATCAGTCCCAAACTTAACTCAGGGCTGCTCTCTTTTTCTTTTCTTTTGGTTTTTCAAGGCAGGGGTTTTCTGTGTAACCTTGGCTGTCCTGGGACTCACTCTTTAGAACTGTGGTGACGCATACCTTTAAGCCCAGCCCTTGGGTTCAGTCATATTTTATTTATGTTTACATTTCTGTGCAGGTGCCCATGGAAGCCAGAACAGGGTGTAGAATCTGGAACTCACAGAGATCCGCCTGCCCCTGCCTCTTGAGTGCTGGAATCAAAGGTGTGGGTCACCACCTCCTGGTATTTTTCGTTTTTGAGACAGGGTTTCTCTGTGTAGCCATGGCTGTCCTGGAACTCTCTCTGTAGACCAGGCTGGCCTCGAACTCAGAGATCTGCCTGCCTCAACCTCCCGGAAGGTGCTGGGATTAAAGGTCTGTGCTATCACGCCCGGTTTAAAATGCAAAACCTTCTGCAAAAACAATAGTCACTGGCCACTGATGAAGTTATGACTAGTTCTAGAGAGCCTGTTTTCCCAGAATCGACCACAAGAGGGCGCCATATGCCCCAGCCTGAGTCACCATTCCCTTTCCAAGTTTCCATGAGCCACTCCTCTTAGTAGGTAAAGGCACGCTAGACCGTCTGTCTGGAAGGAGCTTGGGTCCTGGGCACTATTCTCCCCGGGCTGTCAATCCTGTTTCCTTCCTTCCCATGACAGAAGCCTCTGTCATGGCACTTAGGGATGCTTATGAAATTGTTTCAGCTTAAAGGACAAGTGTGAGGGGTGGCCTCAGTTACACGGGCTGAATGCTGAGTTCCGCATCTATTGAGTGCAAGTTGGAATCACCTTCACAACACATCTTCCCTGGCTGCTTTCGGAGGGTGGATGGGCACCAGGCACACCGTGCACATGGAAGATTCTAAGTGCGCTAAGGTGAATACAGACTCTTAAACAAATGGGGCATGGTGGTGCCCGCCTGTTGGGGGCTGCAGACCCTGGGCCCCTTGACTTTCTTTGCCTGCCTCAGACCCTTTGCCTACTGGAGTGAACTGAGCAAACCTGTGCCTGCAGCTGCTCTGAGCACGAGACCCTGATGGCAGGGGAGTGGGTTCTGGTGAGGCCTGCAGTCGAAAGATCCCGAGAGCTGGGGCGTGGCTATCAGTTAAGGATCCCTATATAAGCTTCCCTGGAGCACACTAAAGTTGTCATTCTTGTATTAAGGATGACCTGTGTTCCCGTGTGTTTCTGTCTGTCTGTCCCATAGTGCAGGTGCTACACCTGCCTTTAATCCCAACACTTGGGAGGCAGAGACTGGCAGATCTCTGTGAGTTTGAGGCCACTCTGGTTTACAGAGTGAGTTCTGGGACAGCCAGGGCTCCAGAGAGAAACCCTGTCTCACTACCACCTGCCCTTCCCCCAAACCTAAGCAATAAAGGGGATTTACCTCTGGGGCCCTGCTTGCGGTTCTTCCTGCCCACCCCCCTACCTGGAGACCCTGCAAATCTCGAGTCACAGTATGTGACTGTGACCTGCAGGCAGTTAGCTGGTACTTAGTGGAAGGAAGCTCTTTCAGAAGGAGCTACAAGGATAAAGCCTGTGATCCTTGAGAAGACTGACATCCAGCTGGATACTGTTTCAAAGCTGAAAAGCAGGAAGTGTATTGCAGGAGGTGCCCTTGGCCCTTCTCTCCTGCTCTCTGTTAGGCACTTAAATGACTATGGCCCAAGTGACCTAGAGCCTCGGACCCCTCTGTAGGAAAGCTGCTCAGGCCTTTCAGAAGAGCAGTGTAGGTGGCCCTTGGTGCCTGGGAATGACCATGTCAAAGGGCTTTCTATAGTCTAAATACAGAGGTTTGGGGGATCCCACGAGGCATGTGATTGTCTTGAGTGTCCCAGCACCTAATGTGGTGGCACACACCTCTAACTCCAGCCCTTGGTTTGGTCATATTTTATGTGTATATTTCTGTGCAGGTGCCCATGGAAGAGGGTGTAGAATCTCCTGGAGTCATGTTATGTTGTCGAATCTCCCAACATGGGTTCTGGGAACTGAAATCATGTTCTCTGGAATATCAAGTTTTTTTGGGGGGGGTTTCAAGACAGGGTTTCTCTGTAGCTTTGGAACTGGCTCTGTAGACCAGGCTGGCCTCGAACTCACCACAGAGTTCTGCCTGCTTCTCCCTCCTGAGTGCTGGGATTAAAGGTGTGCACCACCACCACCTGGCTTAAATAATTTTTTTTAATTTTATGTACATTTGGTGTTTTACTTGCATGAATGTCTGTGTGAAGGGTCAGATCTTGGAGTTACAGACAGTTGTGAGCTGCCATGTGGGTGCTGGGAATTGAACCCAGGTCCATTGGAAGAGCAGTCAGTGCTCTCAACTACTAAGCCATCTTTCCAGCCCTAACATCAAGTACTCTTAACCACTGAGCCATTTCTGCAACACAACCCCAGCTCTTGGAGGCTGAAGCAAAGACAATTGTAAGTTTAAGGCCAGCCTAGGCTGCATGGTGGAGCTATGTATGGTGAAACTCTATGTCAACCCCCCCCCCACAAAACCATAGACACAAACACAACCTCATCTGTTAGCTTTGTAACCTGGGGACAACTGAAGTTGTGTCATTGCAGAGCTGGGCTGATGGCCTGAGGTCACTCAGAATCACACCTGTGTGATGTGTGAACAGTTATCTTCAGACTGTTTTCTGGAATGAAAGGAGAGGGATTGCCATGTGTTAGACCCCCAACTCTTCTGTGGTCGTTGCTTAATTTAAATTTAAGGGTCCCTGTCCCCCCACAAGCCTCTACATAGACATATTTGGAGTCGTAGCCTGGAAGCAGCCTGAGAGCGGCAGGAATGTGATGGGCAGTCCAGATGTGGCCCCGGGTTGCTGTCTGTATTGGCCTCTGGAAGTGATTGGCAAGTGGGGGCACTTGGGTCACAGAAGTGAATACTGGGACATTCTTCCTCACCCCCACACTCCCAGGAAGACTCAGGACACAAAGCAAAGGTCCAGCACTTTATTACGGTTGAACAACACAGAAAGGAAGGCTTGTGGTTCTTCCCCAGGGGGAAAGCCACTGGGGGCAGCCTGAGGAGGCCAGGCCCGATGGGTGGGGCACGGTATGATGGAGGGAATTGTAAGAGTTGGCTGAATCCTAGTGTCACCACTCGTGAGTGTGGTCCCAGGGTGTCTTAACCTCTGTTAGCCTTGGGTTCCTTGTGTGCTACGTTACTGGGTGGTGAGAGGACTGGGCAAGGATGTGTGTAACATAGGACCTGACAGATGGGGTCAGCAACAGCCTCAGGGTATGAGCAGGAGGGGGTCCCTCTTCAGAAATGTCTTCCGGATGCCTGCTAAGAGCATAGCTTGGTGTGCCCCTGGGAGCTACCTGGTCTCTAAAGATATGATGCTATGCCCAAAAATGAGGGCTGTGGAGGGATGGCGGTTGCTACTCTACCAACTCACCAACCATTCCTTTAACCAGGGACAGTTAAAGAAGAGTTCTTAGGTGCATGTGTGCGTGAGTGTGTGTGTGTGTGTGTGTACACCAATGTGTGCACAGGATTAGTGTTCCCTGTCACTCTCTACCTTGTGGTTTTGAGATACTGTTTCTCACTAACCTGGAGCCACCAATTCTAGCCAGAATGGCTGACTGCAGAACTCCAGGGTCCTCCTGTCTCCCCCCCAACCAGGACCAGGATTATAAATGTGACCCTACAGCTGGCTTTCTGCATAGGCGCTGGGCATCCGAACCCAGCACTTGCCTGACTGGGCATCCCCCTCGCTCCCAAAGTTCTAGTTTTTTCCTTCACATTTATTTTAATTATGCATGTGCCAGTTTGCTGTGCACAGCCCTGCACACACGTGGAGGTCAGAGGAGTTTGCTGTGCACAGCACTGCACACACGTGGAGGTCAGAGGACAGTTTTCAGGAGTCAGTTTTCTCCTCCTGTCATGTGGGTTCTGGTTTGATTTGGGTGACAAGTGCCTTTATTGATCAGCCATCTCATCTCACCAGCCCAAGTTCTAATTCTATAACTAAATGTCATCAAGGATTTGGAATTCAGCATCCCATAGTGCAACTGGAGAGGCGGTCTTTCTATTTTTAAATTTTTGTACTTTTTGCTTCACCTTCCTCCCCTCAGGAGGGTCTCATGAAAGCCCAGACTGGCCTCACACTCCCTATGTAGCCAAGGATGACTGTACCCTTCTGATCCTCCTGCCTCTACCTACCATGTGCTGGGATTATGGACATGTATCGCCACACCTGATTTGTGCGAGTGTTAGGCACGGAACCCAGGGATTCACACACTCCAGGCAGGCACTCTACCAACTGAACTATATTCTGGCTCTATATTTCTTTTCTTTCTTTTTTCTTTTTTTTTGAAACAGGATCCTCACTACCAAGAGACATGTAATACTATGCTACTCTGACTGTCCTGAAACTCAACTGTGTAGACCAGGCTGGCCTCAAACTAGCTTTTTTTAAAGTACAACAAAGATTTGTTAAAGAAAAACGAAAAAGAACTCTCAAGAGTTGAGGGGCAGGGAGCTAAAAGGGAGGATTACTTGATCCTACTTTTCCTTTGGGCTCAGACATTCAATGCTAGGGGCCATAGAACTTATAAACCTATCCTGGCTCTGCTTTTTGCTGTCTGGGTGGACTTGCCCTGGTTTGGACCTAAAGAAAAGCCAACTGAACCGCGGAAGCATCTCTGGCAAGGGATGAATAAGGCTTAAGCATGTCTGTGGCTCAAAAGTGACTGGGCAGAAAGAATTTTGGCAGGAGTGTGTAGAAACCGGAAGGCAGGCAGCGGAGGCGGAGAGATTCCTGCGCAGTGTATAGGGAATCACAGTCTTCCTAAAGTGGGCAAAATACCACCAGGGGGGCGCTCCTAATCTTGTATTTTCTACCTCGAAAGCTCAGTTTTCTGTGGCTGTTGCTCTCCAAATCCACCAGAGATGAATGGTTTTTCTTTTACCTAACTGATTTAATAAAATCTTAAAATAAATTTGTGTATGACTTTCTTAATAATGTGGATATGGGCCTGCGGTCCCTCCTACCGTAAGGCCCGCAGGGAAGGAATGCGGAGGGTCAGAGTGGAGGGACCGTGGCCTCAGAGTCCTGCTCCAACCAATGGGACAAGTTTCTCAAGAGCAAGGCAGTTCTGAGGTTCCCACATCCAGCTTCCCGGGGGTGTTATGAAATCCGGGCACAGTGGAAAGGAAAGCAATTCAAAGGTCAGAAGGGCTATCCCGAGGCCGCTTACCTCCAGTGTACCGCCTTCTCCTCCCTCATCCCAGAGAGGAAAAGCCAGGGTGGGAAGGAGGCAGATCCAGCAGCTAAGCCATGACCTCAAGAACAGTATTTCCAGGAATCCCCATCTTAGCATCCAAGGGATTCCTGGGAAAACTGGACCGTGAGGACAAGGTGGGAGAGACAGGCCTTCAGCACCCGCCACACCCCTAGGGACCACCAGTTTTCTCTGCGCCCAGCCCTAGCAGCCAGCGTGGGGTGCAGCGACTCCCAGGGTGCAGTGACTCCCAGGGTGCAGCTTCCTGCGCTGGGAAGAGCGACTAGAGTTTGAAGAGGCTTGGAAAGTACCTTCCTTGGGGTCAAGGAAGCCTGCTGATGTTCATGAGAATTGACCAGAGAACCAGAGAGCGTCTGGGACCAGTCCCTTCCCCCCCACTGCCATAGGTCAGAAGGGGGAATTTAAACTAGTTTGGGTGAAGTCAGTTCCCAGGCTCTGGCAACTTTCTCCCGGTTGACCTCCAGCAGGTCCCTTGGTTGTAAAGGGGCATCAGACAGGACCTGCTGGGTGAGGGGCCAGCGTGAAGAAAGCAAGGCTATGGGACTCTTAGACCTGTGTGTGGTTCTGCCTTTGTTATAGCAGAGAGTAAACAAGACCAGAGTCAGGTTTGTTCTGTTTTTCTACTCTCCTGCTCCAGGTCCCATAGTCTCTCAGTAGATAAGAAGGTAGACCCCAGCTCATACGTCTGTATGGGACCTAGGGCCAGTTACTTAACCACCTCTGTGAGGTGGGTCGCCTTCCTCTGACCAGGTGCGGGAGGTTAAATACCAATGGGTGTATTCCAGTGGCTCGCCTTTGCTGCCCCATGCTTCTCGGAAGCCTCTGGGACAGGGTCCACATTTGTGAAATGCCTGGGCTGGTTTAGGCAATAGCACGTAGCCAGGGTTAGAGGCCCGAACAGTGAAGACTGTGACTCCACGCCTAGCAGGGATGTGCAACATTTTGATATTGCGACATGACAGCGTCATCTACAATGTGTTGGGCTGCCCTGGGCCCTGGGCCGCTACCTCCAGGATGGAAGAGTGGTTAGGGGTTGTCTGATGACCTACAGAGATGAATGGGGTTCAGCCTAGGATCACTTAGGGTGGTAACTGAATCTGCCTTGTTGAGAAGGATTCTGAGGGTGTGAAAGAACCCTACCAGAATGGATAGATGCCTTGATTTGTTAGCAGTGTCTTCTGTGGGCTCAGGAAGAGAAAGTGGAGGCAGGGTGTCGGTATGGGTCCCCACTGAATGGGCCAGCGCCTACTGTTACAGATGCACGGGAGCAGTCGGTACTGGTGTGGCTTTACCTCAGGAACATCACCACAGACTGCTGGGGCAGAGTCTAGGGACAACCTCTTGGACCCACTACCCCACCGCGTCAACACTTACCACGTCCCGGAGACGGCTGCAGAACTTCTCCCTTCCTGAGCTACAGTGCTTCATCTCAGACTCCCAACTGACCAGAGATGCAGCACTGCACCTCAGGCTGGGAGACAGGCACTCCACGCGAGCTCGGGCTGCCACGTTCTACTCTCGGGCTGCGGCCTTCTTCCTGGGCAGGAGGAGGAGTGTAAGTCTGCGTCGTGGTCTGCCTCCCGCCCTGCTCTTCCCTTGCCCCGGAGCCCTCTGTGGCTGAAAAGTCCACCTTCCTTTCCTTTTCTTTTTAAGTTAGCTTTCTTGAGGTAGAGCCAATCCATTTAAAGTGTGCAATTAGCTTTTTTTTCTCTGTAGTGCTCGGAATGGAACCCCATGCCTTGCACATATCATATACCTCCTCTGTGTCTGCTCACCTTGTGGTTTCCTGCTCTTGTTCCCCGCCCATCTCTGTATGCATTCTGGGCAAAGGACCACTTGCGAGAAACCATCCCTCACTCTTTCAGACCCCGGGACACCTCCTTCATGTTCTTGTCCACTCTGTGAACGCTGTTTCTTCCCAACTCTTGAGGTAGAAGTTTCTTCTGTGAGCACATTCCTTCATGAGGAAAGGGAGCCGGCTGGATTCCCTCAGCGCCCAAATCAGGGCCACGTTGAGCGCTGCTTGAGTAGCCGGCTTGCAAGCCACCTCATCCTCTCTCTGGGCCATCCCCACTTACCTCTGCAGTTCCCTGAGGCCAGGGCTCATGTGTTATAATGTGGGGTTCCTAGAAACTGCTGAAGACTTGCACACAACAACAGACATAGCAGACATGTGGTTGTGGCTGACTGAGTGGCCACGTGGAGAATTCATTTTCTTCTATGGGCGTGGCTTGTGTGGGAACTTCCAGGTGAGCAGGGCACCCCAACCCCAAACCACCCACTCACCCCGCTCTTGATAAGATCCCAGGGTCCCCAGAAGACCTTTGCTTCATGGTAACTGTGGTGGCCTTGATGCTGGATGACACACACTTTCAGGGTTGTCTGTAGGTAGCTTTTCCTCAGGGCTGGGAAAGAACAGAAAAGAAAAAGTTTGCCTCCCTTTTAGAAACCCCATAGCTCCTAGGCCTCCAACAGGAATCTAGCAGCAACCCCAAGTTGGGGGTGGGGTGCAGGAGCAGTGGGGGAAAATGTTCTCTGATTTGCTATTAAGACCAGGATACCTTCGTCCTCAGGCGTCCTCAGCCAATCCAATTTCTTTCTGTCTGGAATTGTCAGAAACTTTTCACGCCCCTCTTACCAGGAGATTCGAACATGGGCTCTCTTGGGAGTCAGAACACCCTGTTCTCTCTACTTGGTTCCCCACAGCTCCCACAGACACTGGGAGAGACATCACTGAACCTGACCAAGGGACAATCCAGTAAGTAGCTGGTGGGGTCGGGGAGGTGGCTGGACACAGCCCTGCTGGGCCACACTGAGTCCCTGCCTTCCCAGGGTGCAACTGTGCCCAAAGCCCTTTGGCCTATACTTCCTTTGCTTTCTGGGGGCAGCAGATGGAGTGGGTGATCGTGGGAGTCATTTGGTGACACACCATTTGGGTTGTCCCCTGTCACCTGTCTGCCCTCCTCTCCCCCTTATCCTCCGTTCTTTTGTTCCTTTCTTTTCCTTTTTTTCTTTCCAGAAACAGAGACATATGTAGATCAGGCTAGCTCAGACTCATTCAGTGTGTAGATCTCCTGATCCTCCTGCCTCCACTTCGGGAATGCTGGGATTACAGGCCTGTGCCACAATGCCTGTGGCAGCCTAGGGTCCTAAGCGTGGGGAAGAAAGCCTGGCTTGGGGCCTGGCAAGCCACAGAAGAGGCGACAGTGTGGTACCGAGGCTGTGCTCTCACGCCATGGTTTTCAGCTGCAGTTAGTGTCAATTCCCCGTCCATAACAAGTATCCCTACTTCAGTATGTAAGAAGATTCACCTTACACCCTCAAATGCAACTGCAGGCAAAAGTGACAAACAGGACATCTGATGGTTAGGTTTGGGGCAGGATGCCAGAGCCTGTTCTACCTTCTGGACAGTTTGTGGGGCTGGAAGAGATCACCTTGGCTAGAGGACCAGGAGTAGAGGCGGGGTGAGGGGGGGCAGGCATTTTAGACTTGCAGACACGTGTTCAGAAAAGGGAACTGAGAGCTACTGCTATCCCACCTTGGGATAAAGGAGAGCACAGCAAAAGTTTTATATATTCGGGGTGGGCTACAGGATCTGGACAGAAAGTGGTCCATCTTTCTTAAGGAGAAGTAAATGGCCAGATGGTACTCAGAGGCAGGTGTTCATCCAGGAAGGGTCTTTGCCTCATCTTCCTTGTACCATCCTTGGATAAAGACTGTCTAGTTCTGGCCCTGTGATTCTAGAATCATCAAGCTGGTGAATGTTTAACTGCACATATCCCCATAGGTCTCCAAGGTTCCAGAGAAATACNCCCCCCGGGTAAGAGTACAAGTCATACTGGGCTTCTTAGTTCAGAGCAGCCAGGCCTGGCCCCTCACCTTAACCTCCATGCCGAAGGTCTCAGTTTCTTAGTTCTCTGGGTTTGGGACAGGGTCTCATAGTTATGCTAGCTCATTCAGCAGACCCAGCCAGCACTGCTTTTGTGTGCTCGGGGATTATGCCCATGTACTTGTGGTTAGCACAGCCTCAATACTGTCGTTGCCCTTACAGGGCACCGAAGGCTGAGCCGGAGGAAAGCACCTGGGCAGGGCATGGTGGCAGACTCAGCAGAACTCCTGAGAGCCTGTGAGAGGACTGCCAAGAGCTTGTGGCCAGGGAGGTCCCTTCCTCCACCCCCTGGGTAGTTCAGAAGGCCTCCTGGAAGGGTTGGGGTGGGGACTGGGAGGAGCAGTGGGACAGGAAGGTGTGCCTTCTGGCTCCCTGACCCCGGAAACATACATGTATATGTGCTGGGCTGGTAGGCAGAGCTCGTCTGGACCCCCGCCTCCCTCAAGTGGGACTTCATTGAGAACAGGGATGTACCCCAAGAAAGGCTCCTTCGCCCTGTGATGCTGTCAGAATATGGGAGAGCTTGGGGATCCAGGCTCTGTCTCCAGCCAGCACAGTTATCTTCATCTCTGGCGCTCTGAGACTTGGTTCCCCATTCTGTTAAAGAGGTGGTTGAAGCAGGAGGACTCCGGATCTTACCTTGCGCTTGGCGTTGGCTCTCAGCATCTCGGAGGCCTGCTGCAGGGGGTGGCCCACTTTTTCTCCTTTTCCTACGTCTTCAGAAAATGTCTCCAGGCTAGGGAAATCTCTGACTTCTGTCTGGTAGGAAGCTCCTGGGAGGGGTGAGAGGAGAGGAGGCTGAAGGAGAAAATAAACAGTGCTTGTCTGGATAGTCTCAGGCCCAGGCAGGACGGACACTCCGTGGCTCCTGCCCTTATATGGCAAGGCTGCTCGGAGCTAGGAACCCTGCCTGTCATTCCTCACCCCACTCACCACTCAAGAGGACTGAGAGCCACCACTGGTCACCTGGGATGCTGCTAAGAAGGCAGGCAAGGCCCAGCACACATCCTGAGAATCACCTATGCAAACTGAGCAGCCATCTTTGGCCTCTGATCAGAGTAGCAGGCGGGAGGGCTGATACTGGGTTGAAGGGAACAGCCTGGGCCAAACTAACTCCCATCTCACAGAGACCTCTCCTTCTTGGGACCTCTGTTTGTCTCTGTATAAAATGACGGCATGGAGGAGGAGAACTCAATCAGCCCCATGGGGTGAGAGCAATTGCTCCCCCATTTTGCAGAAGGGAAAACAGGCCCAGAGAGGCTAAGGACAGTTACGCAACTGAACAGGAAATGAGGCAGGATTTAACTCAGGTCTGTCTGGTATCAGGGCCTGGGATCTGGCATTGGGGTCCTGAGAGGGCAGATTGCATTGACGCAGCATAAAGGGACAAATTTAGCCATCACACGCGCTACGCAGGAAGTTGATTGTGCTGGAGGTGTGCCTCTGGGAAATCAGGCCTGCTGTAATGCTCCCCAACGCAGCCTAAGGGGAACGGGTCTGTCAGACAGGGGCAATAAGCTGTTTACTGGGTTTCCTCAGCATATGACACACAGGGCCTGGTACAGATTAGGGCCTCAGAGGAGGATCGTGTGGAAGCACTGAATGAATAAACCTCGCTGATCACAGCTGTGCCCCGGTCACAATTCCAGCTCTGCAGCCTGTTCTGAGGATCAGTTGAAGTGATGGGTAAGAAAGCAAGGAAGCCAGGCAGTAGTGGCGCACGCCTGTCATCCCAGCACTCGGGAGGCAGAAGCAGGCGGATCTCTGTGAGTTCAAGGCCAGCCTGGTCTACAAGAGCTAGTTCCAGGATAGCTAGGGCTGTGACACAGAGAAACCCTGTCTCAAAAAACAAAAACAAAAACAAACAAAGCAAGCAAGCAAGCACGGAGTCGGCTTTGCTCCTCTGCGCACAGGTCCCTCTGCCCTCTAAAGTGGCCTCCAGCGTCTCCCTGTGCTGAGGCTTTCTCAGCTGTTTCCCCTCAGTCCAGCTGTGGGACCGAGGGGACAGATGTGCTTAGGACCCAGGCCCTGAACTCTGCTTGGAACCTCAGGCTGGGCCCAAGTCCCAGACCAGCAGCAGTGACCGTGGGAGAGGCTGCAGAGAGGGGAGCCCAAGGGGGTGGAGGAGTGGGCTGCTGGGAACGGCTCAGAAATGTGCCTCACACAAGCACGACATCCTGTGTGCTCTCAGGCCAGCCCTGGAACCTCCCTCACCCCATCCATCATCCTGGCATCTTCTCTGAAGGCTCCTTCCTGGGGCTGGGTGGGGGAGGGGGTAGGGGCTCAGGGCTGACTGTCCCCTTGCCAGAGAGAGTGCAGCTGGCCACTCTTCGCGGGCCTGCTTAATGTCCACCCGCCTGGAGGGTCTCGGGCGGAAGGAGGCGTCTGCAGCCTCCTAATCCAATTTGTTTACAACAGTCTCTACAGCTCACAAGTGAGGAGCGGGTGTGTGCTGTGTTGGGGTGCACGTTCGCACACATGTAGAGGCTACACGGGGTGAACAGGTGGGCTGTGTTACACAAGCCTTGTTTCCCATCCATGAATAGTCCTTTTCTGCTGCCCTGCCCCCTTCCCTTCTTTCATCTCCAGTTCTTCTTGTTTATTCCAGCTCTGATAGATCCGCACCAGACTCCTCTGCATACTCAGACAGGGCTGAAGAATCACCTCCATCCCTGGGAGCTGCTATTATCAACAGCATAGTCCTTGCCCAGAGCCCCAGGATCCCAGGTACCCCTCCTACTAAGCTCTTCCAGCTCTAAGGAAGATTACTATTGTATGTGTGTCTTCTTCAAGCCAAGCTGACTTCCTGTTGCAGTTAGAAGAGAACAGAGTGGGATGGGAAGGGGTCTCACACCTTTTGGGGTCCCTCGTCTTTGCTTCCATTAATTTACCTCCATTCCAGCCTCCAACACTGCTGAAAGGCTGCCCCATGGCTAGGCTCTGCTCATTGAGATTCCCAGCATTCTCTTTTGAGTTTCCTGAGCATGGGGATGGGGAGCTTGTCTGAGGGTCGCAGGCTATTCCTAGAGTTCCCTGAGTTGGGGTGTATGTGGGGAACATGGAACGGGACACTTACAGTTCTGGGAGCAGACTGCCACCGCCGTCCGTTTTCTGGTTCTCGGGAGGATTTCTCTCTGGGGCTCCTCATTCTCCAGTGCAACGGGGAATTTGACTAGCCATCACTCTTGCCTGAAAAGAACAAAAGGTCTGGCTCTTCAGAAGTATTCTGGGCCACTCTGTGACCAGAGTGCTGAACCCCCAAGAGCCTGCGCCTGATATTGCTTTCGGAGAGACTGAGAGAGAGGGCCTGGGCCACTCTGAACCCAGCCTTGGGCTGACTTGCTGAGGTTTGTCAAGCCTCATGGAATTGTTCTTTGGGCCCGACATGGCCATGATCCCTGCTGTGCCCAACTTGCTTTCAAAGGGAAACTCTGAGCCCTTTGAGAAAGAGAGATCACCTTCCCTTCTAATGCAGCTGGACTCCGTCAGCGAAAGTTCTGTTCTCCAAGGGCATTGCCCAGAGACAATGATGGCCAGTGGTCCCTCCCATCTCTCATATCACAAGTGGGCTGTGCTGGACAAGGCCACAACCTGGGGTAACTCGGTGACGGAGACCGTAACCTTTTCCAGTAGCACAAGGCTCTTGGCCTTGTAGAATAGCCCCAGAACAGTACAGCAACTGCTGAGGTGGGAGGGGACTGAACAGGCCTTGCAGCTTGCTCAAGACAATCTTGACTGACCAGTGTTCAAGGCAGACCAGGAGCCAGGCTCAGCTGGCTATCCCCTGGGCTCGGACGACCATAAAGCAAAGTTCATGTGGTCATTGCCAAAACCAGCGCCTTCTCCCAGGGGACAAGACACAGCTGTTCTCTTGGGAGAGATGGTCTACCTCAGCTTTCCTTTGAGGCTCCCTCCCACACACAGGTTCCACGGCTCTTGATTCCAGGGCCCAGTTACCACTATAAGCTTGGACAGAATACAGAAGAGGTGGGCCCACCTTTTGAATCTATCCATACCCCTTCCCAGCTGTGTCCGAGGATCCTCGTCTTCACCTGGCTTCTGACCTCACATCCTTGCTTTAGACAGTCAGGGGCAGCGGATAGCAAGCACAGTTCTAGGCACATGACAAGCCAAGACTAAATGGCAGCGGTTTCTATCATTAGCATGGTAAGTGCAGGGGCAGGGTAGGAGGGTGGCATCTGGAGGTGTGGATGCTGACAGCAGGAGCCACCCCTGCCTGGCCCCTCCTCATGTTCCTTTCTGTACAGCTTTCCTTGGCTTCTGTTCCCAGATGCCCTCAGGCCCTTGTCACCCTGTAAAGTTCACCAACCTCACACGCTCCCTGCTCCTCCCCAGGGAATGGTGTTCTGGGATTCTTGAGCAAGCCCTGAGAATTCAGCATGAGGTGAAAACCAGCAATGCAGGGAAGAGAGAAGAGGGAAGAGAAGGGTGCTCCTGGCTCCTCTGGAACCCCAAACTTTGCCTTCAGAAGCTCAGATGCTGGGGTGAGAGGAAGGCCTAAACACCTCTATCCCTAATTTCCAACCAGGGCAAAAAAAAGGAGTGGATTTCCGCCCAGCTTCCCTTGGCGTCTCCAAGCAAGAGGGGGGAGAAGAGCTGGGAGCTCTTGATGCACCTCCCCCTTGCTAAGAATGTTTGCCCAGTTCTCATTAGGAGCCTTCTTATGGAATTTTACAAATGAAGAGACCAAGGATCTCAAGGACCACAGCACCCCCTCAAGGTCACAGTCACACAGCTCATTTGTCTAGGAGTCCTGGCTCCCCTGGAGCTCAGACCATCCTTGTCTTGGAGGGAAGGAGGCTGAGAAGAGGGAAAGCAGTTTTAGTATGAGCAGAAGTCATCTGGGCCCTGGCAAGGCCACCAGATACTGGGAGCAATGGTTTTCTTGTGGGTGTAGCTGCCTTTCCTGTGCCATCTCTCTCATTGGTTGAGTATTTGTTTTAAACAAGCAAAACCCCATTGTCGTTATAAAAGCCTTGCTTCTGTCCTGTTTGCCTTTTGGGGGTTTGTGTATATGTTAGTGTGTTCCCGTGTGTGGGTGTCTGTGGTGGTCTGATGGTCACAAAGGAGGGGAAAGGGGACAGGGCTATGGTGCAAAGGGACAGCTCCATCTTGGGTTAGGAATGCATGGGCATATTACCAGTGAGTGTAAAGACCAGAGATTGACATTAGATGTCTTGTATAGTTCTCTAACATTAAAAAAAGTTATTTAAGTCTCTCTCTCTCTCT